>CM075808.1:49029467-49231967 GCA_037975025.1 Excoecaria agallocha | reverse complement strand
TCCAGAGAGGCGGAATTATCGGAGACTGTTGCAGGTGCGGAATTTCCGGTGGGATGGGCATTGCTATTGGTGAGGTTAGGGTTTTTCTTGCCGGATTTTGAAGAAGCAAGAAAAGAGAGAAGGGAAACGAGAGTGAAAAAGAGGAGAGGGGCGGCTGAGGAAGACGAAAGAAGAGAGGATGGGGAAGGAGAGGAAATTGAGGAAGAAGAGGGAGAGGAGAGAAGGGAAGTTGTAGGGTCTAAGGTGTTGTGAAGGTGCAGGAGATTTGACAGCATTAACAAGAATGATTCATCCATGGATTTGGGATTGTAATTTGTTGGGTGTTTTAGGGTTTTACAGAGTGGAGAATTGGGGAATTAGGGTAAAGAAAGAAGAGATTTGGATTATTGGTTGTTGTAATTAGTCTGAGAATCAGAAGGGAAGAATTGTAAGGGGGAGAAAGTGGGATCTTTAAACTGGATTCTCTGAATTCCGAGTTCCAGATCTTAAGATTTAGCTCTTTCTTCTCCTCTTGCTGGAAGTCGCTGCTGGAAGTCGCATCAAACCTACCTAAAAAAAAGCATCAAACCTTAGTACATATCAGAGTATGCATGTATGTAACAAGAGGTCTGCAGTTTATTTTTTTAGGCTTAGTATATAATTTGATGCTTTTGTAAAACTCACCCCTATAACTTTATTTTTTTCAATTTAACCCCTGAATTTAAGAGTGAGCAAAATCGAATTAAGCCGTAAGCAATTACAAGCAATGGACAATGTGCGAAATAAGTAATAGGTTTTTTAAGTTTTTTTTAAATGCAAATTAAGTCTTCGTTAGCTTTCAGTAAGAAAATTAATTCATCTGCTATTCACAAAAAAATTTATTTTAAAAAGACAAAAACTTCTAAAAATAAAGATAGTAACCTTCGAATATAAAAGGCAAACTTATATGATAAAAAATTTAAATTATATTCAATACTAGCTAAATGAACCAAAATTATTAAAATATAAATAAGATCTGGATAAAAATAAAAATTAAATCTAAAATAAAAAATTTTATATTTAAGTTTATTGAAATTAAAATACTAAAAGATCAAATAAAAATAAAAAATAATGAATAAAACTAAAACTTAAAATCTAAAAAAAGATTTAAAAAAATGAAAAAAAAAATCGATTCGATTTCGAATTAATTTTTTGATTAACCATTTTTTTTTGTTTATTTTGCTCGGCCTTACACTGAATCGATAAATTTCTAAAATGTGATTTTCTCCCTTGTGAAAAAAACTCATCGCTACACCACAAAAAATTATGGAAATAGAAGCACAATTGATCCAAATGTATTTTCCATTGTACGGCATCAAACAGAGTACTAACGAATTTAGGCAAAAATTGGGTACGGGTGTTTACAGGAAAAGTGGATGGATTATGCTGGAATCCTCCAATGCGATAGGCCCCTCGCTATATTACCATGCCACTGTGATTTTATTTTAGTTTTTTTGAGATGAAAAATAGAAAAAAAAAAATTGCTAAGGGGCGAGTATTTTATTTTAGCTTTACATCTATTTATTTTCACTTATCTAGTGATCATAATTTTCACTGTTTACTTTTTAGTGTCTATGTTATTAAAATTTTTTGCCGCATGAACTTTGACAACATTTAAAAGTACTTATTATATGTCATTTTGCTGAATCAAATATAAAATTGAAAAATACAAAGGAGTCAGCTTTTACAAAAGCATATAAGTTCGATGTCAAATTTTATATAATCATATTTCTTAGTTTTTTGATACATTCCATTTTTAAACCAAAAAAAAAATCTTATACATAGAGTTTATGGATCAAATAAAATTTGTAAATATTAATTCGTCCCCCCCCCCCCCCCCATAATGGAGTGTTTTCTCTATCCCAAAAGTTATTTCTTCTTCCAATAAAAGTTTTATCTAACATATATCTTTAATTTTCTTATTCCTTTTACCCTAACTTTAAATATGGCCAAAAGTGCATTTTTGCTTCTCATGTTTGGTCAAAATTGTAACTTTGTTCATAATATTTCGGTTGAAAGATTTATGCCCCTTATATAATAAAAATGAAAGAAAATTACCCTTACCGTCCACTCTCATTAAATTTGACCGAGGCTCCGTCAGTCAACAGTTGATGTGTAAATTTTTGTCATGTGTCAACGTGTCATTGGACACGTTAGTGCACTTGTGGCAGCACGTGATTTGCATGTGATGGGTAAAAAAATTTACTCTTCTTCTTCCTCTCTTTTTTCCATTCTTCTTTTTCGATTCTATCTTTTCTGCCTTTGAAATTTGTTCTGGAGTACCCATTAACTCTACCATCCTAGTTGCGAAATTGGGGTCAACATCCATATCTCAAGTAACTTGAATCTTTGCTCTAGACTGAATCTGAAGATATGTAATAGTTTCTCCTCCTTTCACAATTATCACACCAACCCTACCATTTGGAATTTCAATCTTTTTGCTTGATCCTAGTGGAATCAAGTCCCAAGTTCCATTGGTAGGAGAGCAGTGAACTTATCAGCCATGGCCTAATGCCATTCAGTGCTCTTGAATGCTTGGGTGAAGCATGTAGGTTTAGGAGTAGTCGAGGAATCAGCAAGTAATGATACAATTTTTGAGGGTTTCAAATTTCCATTCTTGCTCCTTGTGACCATGGTATGCTGGGAAGTAGTGGAAGATGGCTTAGGGTCATGGGCATATGTGTCATGATCAACTATTAATGAAAGGCTGGGGGATCTTGATGAAGGTGAACTGGCAACATCTAAATCAGCCCGAGATGGAGATGAGGAGGCAGAAGGTAGTCAGGCAATAGATTATTGTGGAGAGGACGGCTGGCGGGATGTATGTGTATTAATGGAGTCAGGCAAAGGAAGTGGTGAAGATGGTGGAAGACTCTATATAGAGGAACGTGGTGTCTTAGGTGGATTGGCTTGGGAGGTTATAATGGGCATTGTGGGTAAACTAATAGGAATGGCTAAGGGTAAGGAGCTGGTTGAGACTATTGAAGTCGGCATCATAGAAGAATCTAATATACGAGCAAATGGAAAAACATGTTCATAAAAAAGAACATGGTGTGAGATAAACAATTTACCAAAAGCGAAATCAAGGCATTTATAACCTTTATGAAGTTTGCTATAGAAAAACACAAAGACGAGAGTGGGTTCAATTTTGTATTTAGATTAAGGAAGCAACCATGGATAGCATAGACACCCAAACACTTTAAGAAAATTATAGTCCAGAGAAAGACCAAATAGCTTATGAAAGGGATTGTCATAATCAATTGTGGCAGTAGGTAGATGGTTGATGCTACAAACAACACATTCAAAGGTAGCAGTCAATAAGAAAGAGGTAAATGGCTATGATTAAGCAAGGACAAGCCAATTTCAACAATGTGACGGTGTTTACACTCAACCCTGCCATTTTGTTTAGGTGTATAGGGGTAAGAAACTCTATGAGTAATGCCATTTGTCTGTAAATAATTAGTGAGAACTTGAAATTCCCCTCTGCAGTCAGATTAAAAGATTTTAATAGGGCGATTAAAATATTTCTCAACCCGTGTGCGAAATTGAATAAACACAGTAAGAACCTCAGATTTCTATCGAAGAAAGTAGATCCAACTGTATTTAGTATGATGATAACAATAAAATATAATACTGAAAATCATCGAATGAAGTAACAGATGCAGGACCCCAAACATCCACACAAATTAAATCAAGTGGAAATGAAGTAACTGAATTAGAGATAGAAAATGGTAATTTATGACTTTTACTAATGGAACAGGCATTACACAGAGAATTAGAAAGAATGAATAAAATGAATTTTATTATTAATCAATGTACGCTTAACAATGGGAAGAGATGAATGACCTAAACGGGCATCCAAACATCTAAAGAAGCAAAATGAGCACACTAAGTGCATTTATTCAGACACATAGAGTATAAGCCATTGTCACTCCGGCATTTGAAGATGATTGCCTTCGTATCCAAATCATTTATAAGAAAATGATCAATAAAAAATTTAACGGATACGAGATTAGAACTAGTGAGAGCATAAACTGGTAAAAGATTACGATTAGCACTAGAAACATGCAACATGTCACGAAAGTTTAAAGTATGAGAATCAATAATAACAAAATTCTTACCAACATGAGATATGGGAAGAAACATATCATTTCCAATTTGACCTTCATATGGACCCTGATACTCAGAGTGAATAGCAAAATTTTCCAAATTCGCTATCAGATGGTGAGTGGCCCTGGTGTCAACAATTCAAGGTTGATAAGAAGGATTAATGGCAGCAAGATTGGAATAAGGTGAGGTAGAGTGACGGGTTCTATTCTTGGGTGAAGGATAAACATTGGCCAAATGCCCAAAGCCTTGGCAATTATAACAGGTAACTTCAGCTGAAAAATTTCTAAAAATAGGTGGCCTAGGAGCTAAAAAAGACTCATATGAGAACTGTTAATTCTGGCCACGTAAATAGCCTCCTCTGCCACATCCGCTGCTATGACCACGTTGTTGATCCACTAAACCCCGAGCGGTTAGCTGAGCAGTGGGAGCTATTTGAATATGCTGAGTATCATTAGCACGATCCCGTGCTAGTTTCCTTTCTTCATTAAGAAGCAAACCATAAACATAATCCAATGTGTAAGTCTCTATCTGAAAATCAAGAGCACGATTAAATAGGCGATAATCCGATCCCAAGCCTATGAGAATAACATCAACTAGATTTTCTTCATTGTATAGATATCCTAAAGCAGCCAATTGATCAAAAAGAGCTTTGGCTCTTTAAACACAAGTGACAATGGAAACTTCATGTAAGGACCCTAAATAGGCCCTAGTAGAATTCAAGGGCAATTATACATTATTAAAGTCTAATTAAGTATTATTGAATGAATTATTAGTAGTTATGATCTAATGAATTTATGGTCTTATGTGATAGAGTATATAATAGTCAATTGATAGTATAGTGTATAGTGTGTATAATTGGAGCAAAAATATAGTTAAGATATTGATTGGGGCAAAAAAGTTATTAAGTTATCATTAATTATGTGATAAATGTGTAAATTATATGGTATGGATTTTATAAGGGCATAATTAAATTATTATTGTTGGTTTAATAATATTCAAGGGTGTAATTTAAGTATAAAGTATTAGTTTAAAGGTCAATTTATAAATTTGGCATCTTAAGGGTCAAATGTGAATAAAATAATGATTTGAGAGGTTGATTTAAGAGAAGTATAAAATATATGGGTCGATGTTAAGTATGTAAAAAGATGAGAGGCATTGGTGTAACATGCAAAAAGGTGAGAGGTTTTAGTGAGACATGCAAAAAGTGGAAGGATTAAAAGGGAATTTTACCTTGCTATTATAAATAGTGAATTACATAAGTTAGAGAGAGAAGAGAGAGGAGAAGGGGATGACATTTCTTGAGGGAGTTACAAAATTTCCTTTCTTCTCAATTTTTCATTCTTTGATAAATCTCTCTAAGAAATCTTTGAAGAAATTCTTGCATGTCAATTTTTAAAGAACAAGTTAGTGTATATCTATAAGGTAACTAACTTAATTTGATAATTTTTCTTCTTCTTCATCTTCTTGTTTTGGTTAATAGTAGATTGAGTTAAATTCTGGAAGTTTGTGTTAATGGATGAAATTGTTGTGAAAGAAAAAGAAGGAGAAAGTTAGGATCATGAAAGAAGAAGATAGTGAGAGAAAAAGGAGAATTTTCAAGAAGATTTGAGTTGCATGTCCAGGTTTGGGAACTTATTCTTCATACATGTGTGTGCATATCAATGTTTATGCTTGGATTACTTAATTTTAATGGTAATTTAGTAATTTATTAAGGGTTAATGAGAGATTTAAATAGGAAAAATCGTGTTTTTGAATGTTGAGGAAAAACTAGGTGTGGTTCTTGTGAACCAGTCTGCTTATTTTGTCTATATTTAGAGTTGCAGACCTCGGATTAAGGTAATTCAAAAATCTAGGTAAACTAGATTCAATTATCTACAATTCATTAGAAGGAGTCATGGCTTGATTCTATTGTTAAAGAACTTAAAAAATTCGCACAAGTGAACTATTTAAATGTATAGGCAGTTTTGAATAGTTACCAATGTTTTAACCATAACTCCTTGTATTTAAGTCATCCGGGTATCATGTGTGGACTCTTGTTTATTCATTTTGAATTGGTATATAAGAATAGTCCGGCAATGATGTATAATTGTAATGCTTAATTGATAGGCTTGTTTTTGTAACTTATGCAATATAAAGTAAGCTTGTAGTAATATAAAGATCTCATGGTATTTAGAAGTGTTGATTTGCTATTTAATTCTAATGTCTATATATCAAAGACATATAAGAATAGATGAAAAGATAATAGATAATTATGCTTTCACAGTTTAGTATCAATTCAGAAACTAATCACATGATAATTAGTTGAATTTAAAGCCATAGGACATTGGAGCTTACATGATTATATATTGTGATTAAAGTATCAATGTAATTTTTATCGTTGAACTTTATGATTTTCGTAATATAATTTAACTGCTGGATTTTTATTCATTTCTTGAAACAAATCTTGAAACAAAAGCTTTGTTATAAATGAGGCATGATATATGCTTATTGACGATCACTGTGAGTGATCGTTTATCATGATTTTAGTTTTTCAATAAACTTTATAAGTTAGCATGGATGTTTCATCCGTGTAGGTTATTGGGGTGATGTCTATAGCAGGATGGCCAACTCAAGTCATCGAGAGAGACTATTATGGACTTTTATTTTGGGCTCTTTGTAGATCGAAAAGTTTTTAGGGTATTGGAGATATTGTATGTAAAGATGTTAATCAGTTGTTATATTTTGTAAAGAGATTTTAATGTATATTGTAAAGTTTTAATAGTATAGCACTCTTATGTATTAAATTTAAATATATGTTCTCTGTATAATTGGATTATGTTTAAGTTGCACTATTAAACTTGATTAATGAGAAGGATAAAGTGATATGTATAGGTTAAAGGATAAGGGTGCTACACTTCACCCTTGTAGAGAGATATAATCTGAGCTCGTAAGTTTCTAACTTGAGTTTTGGAGCCTGTAGAATAAGAAAAAAATAACTTATCCCAAACAATCTTGGCAGTAGTGGCACCTACAAGTTGTGGTAACAAGGTAGTACCAATGCTAGATAGGATCCAGCTAAAAACTAGCTAATCCCTACGTTTCTAAGCTTTAAACTCTGGGTTTACATCACCGGTGTTCAACAACTGAGAGGGTGCATAAATAGAGCCATCCACATGACCCATAAGACAATACCCTATAAGAATAGGAATGATTTGTATCTTCCAGAGAAGAAAATTGGATATGTTTAATTTGATAGAGAAGTTTGTAATATTAGGGAGAGAAGATGAGAAAATAGGGGCTGCAACAAGTTGTCCAATAGTTTCGGTGGAACTAGAATTTTCAGTGGAACTAGAGTTGTTAGTGCCGGTAGACATACTTGTATTATGGTATTAAAACCCTAGAAACTCTCTGATACCATATAGTATATGCAAGCCACAAGAGGTATTAACATTATGTAGGAAATATATATACAAGGGAGAGACAAAATCCTAATAGAATACAACAATAAACCCTGATACATATCATTCTAGATAGGAAAGAATATCAGATAAATAGAAGGCTATTTATCACAAACATTATTTCCCTTACAGAGGGGGCGAAGTTCGATAGAGACTTCACATCTGCTTCTAACCAAATTTAACCAGAATCAGGATCTTTTCCTTCATCATGGTCTAGATCAACATCATTATCTTTACATTCTTCCTCTTCTTGGGCTACTATTGTTTGTGATTTTTGGTCTTTCTTTGAATTCGATGGGCTACAATTTGCTTTTAAATGTTGATGCAGAAACTAAATTGAAGCTCATATGATCAGGCAATTCGATTCCAGCAAGAGTCAAGATATTGAAATTCACATTTTTTTTACGATCATGTACTCCCTCAATAGATTCAAAATTGCCGGACAACTAAAACAAGAACAATGATGGTGGAATACTTGGAAAACATAGCAACCACTTGCCCCTATTTCTGCTTCTTGATTGGTCAAAGAGAAAATCCTACATTAAGAAAAGAAAATGAAATGCCTTGTACCAAAAACTCCAGACAAGAAGAATTAGCTAATGGGTTACGTGCGAATGAGAGGAAAAACAAAACCCAGAAAGAAAAGTAATTGAAGAAGTGATTTTTCTGCAAAAGATGAAAAACAAGTAAATGGGTGAATATGTATTTAAGATGGAAAGGAATCAAAAGGCAAGGCACAGATCCACTAAGATATAATCAAATAACAACACAAAAAAAGGAACAATATGCTAATATTAACAGAGAGAAAAAGAGAAAAGAGTATTAACCTCTAGGAGCAGAGCTAAAAGCCCTAATATTATCATTAGAATCAAAGCTAAAGGCACCATTCTCAACCCAGACCTCTTATTATCAGGTGCTCCACTTAAGAGTCGAGCAGTGACCTATTGAGCTTTTTGTTTGGCTATCTAGACCTCGTTGGCAGGCAGTAGAACGTTGTTATAAGATACTGAAGCATGAGTCGAATTGGGGTATGAGAAATCGGTGGCCTGGTGAGTTGACGACGGAGTGGTCTGGTTATCGTATTTGTGCTTAGTGGTGAGGGTGGCATGGTATCTGTGCTCGGAGAGTGCTGAGATTCGTCCGCAAAGAAGAGAGGAAGAAGAAGTATTTTTTTTTTTTACCCATCATGTACAAATCAAAGCGCTGTCACGTGTGCATTGACGTGTCCAATGACAAGTTGACACGTGGCAAAAATTTACACATCAGCTGTTGACTGACGAAATCTTGATCAAATTTAATGAAAGTGGATGGCATGAGTAATTTTCTCTCATTTTCATTATATAAGGGGCACAAATCTCCCAACAAAAATATTATAGGCAATGTTACACTTTTGACCAAATATGAGGGGTAAAAATACATATTTAGCCTTTAAATATTAAGATTGCATCTCTAATTATTGTAAAGTTATATTTTAATCTTCATGGTAGAGATATTACTTAAGAATTGAGTTGGTATAAGATTTATGGGATTTTTTTTTTATTAATAATGATTTTGGGAAAAATAATTGGATTTTTAAAGTATTTTAGAAAGTAATTTGAGAAATAGTGTGTTTTATATTTCTGCGAACGATACCTGTAGAATTAGGATGTGGGATCCATCGTACATCAGCTGATGGTTTGTCCATTGCCGCAGCCCATCCTAACGAAAATGATCAGTGGGTCCCACCAGCTGAAATGGCAATTTTATTTTCGCACATGACAATTGCGGAAATGAACAAACTAAACGAAGCCTTAATTTCACGGATGAGGTTATCAAGGTAAATTTATAGATGACTTCAAATACTTCATGTAAGTTGTGTTGGTTATGCTTCTGAGCAGACGATTTCGTCTGTGATGTTATAGGCCTTGAATATTGAGACAGCTGGGGAATTTAGTCTTGGCGGTGGGCTCATATTATATAGACAAGTTTATATGCGATGGTTGTTGCCCAAGAGATGCTTTTTGCTGGGGCAGAGGTAATTAATGTTGATTGCAATCCGCAAATTCTTTAGCTTTTCGGCTTTTTGCCTATATAAGTAGGACTTAGGATGTTTTACTAATGGAGGGAAAGATTACTAATGGTTCTTTGGAAGTTTTGCCATTTCCACTCTAGTAGCTGTTACATCAACTTCTCTTCTAATGCTTATTATTTTGGGTATATGTGCGATGGCCTTCATCTGTGGATCAATGGCCCTAATTCCTTTGATCTTAGATTTAGCAAATAATTGTTACTATTTTAACTTTTGAGATATTCTTGCTACAATATGTAATGTTCGAATTGCATCTTTTGGACTATTAGAGGTTGCCTATCAACTTTGATTTATGTGATTTTTATGATTTCCTTTATTTTTGATTGGGTTTGCAAATATATGATTTTTTTTTCTTTTTTCCTGATGAAACATTAATCCTGGGAAGAGTATATGTTATCATGTTCATTGGATCAGACAGTTAAAAGAGTGTGGGCTGCTGCTGCAGACTACAGCTTGAATGTGATTTATACTCATGATGTAGCACATGTAAGTTTCTTATTTCCAATTGTATGTTGCATGCTCATGACCAAATGCATGTTACAGTAACACCTTTAGATTTTCCCTTGGGAAATGGTATTTGGTTTTTATAATTGGTTGGTACATTGGTATGTTTAACTGTGCAAGAAGCTATTTGAAAAGGGCATATGGTGTATAACTCTTAGTTTTTGAGGTTAAGACTTCGAGTCAAATATTTCTTATTTTCTTGAAACTATGACTTCTCTTTTGTTGGTTAGTTGGCTGTGGCTTAGAAACTCAAAAAAGGAACCATGGCAAAAGATCCAACCATCTTTTCTGCTCTTTTTAATCCCTTTTTTTTTGGGCCTGATCATATTGTAATATTTCCACAGGATTGTTTCTTTTCGTTTTTAGTATAGGGATATTCCGTTGAATCAAATTTAATATTGAACTCATTTACTGTTACAGGGTGCTGTTGCTGTTGGTGGGATACATGATCCAGAAAAACAAACCAATTTTGTTATGTAGTGCTCCCTGTGATAATTGTTAATTGAGTTTGAATTTCTCTTTGAGAGAAAAAAAAAATTACACTCTGAAGTGCCCCAATTCATCTTATCTGCTCCTGAAGTGCTTGAATTCATCTTCCCCCTCCTGGTTTCTTCGTTTTGAGGTTAGTTGAATTTGGAAACAAGGGCTTTCACACTGCCATTTCTGCAATGTTAACCTGCGGCAATGGAATGGTCTTCTGCAGGAATTGCGGTCCTCCCCGCATCAGTCTCCTCTGCATGCATGGGTGAAAGTGCGACAGCGTATTCCATTTCCTCAGATAGAGTTTGCGGAAATGATTTTCCATATACTTCTCAAATCATACTAATTCTCAAAATTTTAACTCAAAATACATTATTTTAAAAAAAAAGTCCCAAGATTTATTGGACGAATTAAAAAGTTTTTGTTCGAAATTTCTGAATAAAATTTAATTTATTCAAAACTAATTTTGTAATCAAATTTACCCATAATTTTAGCTATACAACTAGCTGTTTGAGTTTAAATTTTTATTTTTTAGTGCATTCACACAATATTCCTTGCAAAGAATATCACCTTCCACTTAATAAAAGAAAAGCTATCATTTGATTAAAATATTTTTTAATTAATAAATTTAATTTTAAAATAAAGTATTTCAGATTCCAATGGAGGATGGAGAAAGTAATTATATTATGAATGTAATTTGATCTAAATGAAAAAAAATTTTGATCTCTTAAGTAGGTGATTTATAGTTGGAATTTTTGTGGATACAGTAAATTTCATTAGGAGAGATATATATAATTGTATCTAATGGTACCTCGAATAGAGATTAATTTGGATATGATATAATTTAAAAATATATTTTATCAGTACGGATATGTTTAAAATATCACCCAAAAAAACATAAATATATATATATATATATATATATATATATATATATATATATATATATATATATATATATATATATATATATATATATATATATAGTTATTTATTTATTTATCATTGCTTATATACCCTCGCCACTCTGTTTTTATGTTTTCTGTCGTCCGCCGTTCGTCGTCTCCTTCCACAATTCTCACGGCTATTCTTCTCTGCTCCATGCCTCTTACCCTTACATCTCTGCATCTTCCTTTTTCAATCTCCCGTTACTAATCATTTCCTTGTCATCATTGCTTTCCTTTTCTTCTTCTTTCTTATTTTCCATTCTCCGTGCGATTTTTGCCAAAAAAAAAAAAAAAACACCGCCGGTTTGGGAATTGCTACTTCTGCTGAGGGGTATCACTATCTTTTAATTCATGCACTCACCTGCTCATTCTAATTTACCCTCCTTTCCCACCATTTTGCAGAGAAATATTTTTTTGGAGATTATAGAGTAAATCGGGGAAGAAATTTTCTCTCTTTATCCTGGATGACTCTCAAAATCAGAGAAAAGAGAGTAAACTAATTTACTTAACCCTCCTTTTCCTCTGTTTACCTTGATCCAGTTCTTATTTTGGTCAAATTGGTCTTCATCAATTCTTCGCCATGACTGAGGTTTGTTGATTTTAATCGCATATTTTTTGTTACAAATATTCAAATCTTGATTGTTTTGCATATATTATTCCTTGTTGTTTAGAATCCTTTTACTTGCATATAAATAATGAATTTGAGATTCAACTTTATTTTTTTCTTTAATTTAAAATTTTACTTTTAAAATTTTTATTGGTTTAGCTATCAGTGTAAAATGCAACATACTGACTCTTGTTTTCCTTATCTTCGTGAAGTACTGGGTTAGTCAAGGCAATAAATGGTGTGACTTCTGCAAAATTTACATATCAAATAATCCTTCCAGCATTAGGAACCATGAGCTTGGCCAACGCCACAAGGATAATGTTGCCAAGCGGCTTGCTTCTATGAGAAAAGAGAATGCTGCGAAGGAGAAGCAGCAGAAGGAAACTGTTCGCGCTCTCGAGCAAATTGAAGCTGTGAGTATTTGCAATTTATATTTCGTATTATTAGGTCAATGTAATTCATCCAATTCAGTGAAAGGAGTTTACATCTTGAGCAATACAAAAAGAAAAATTTGAAGTCCATCGGGGCTGTTCATGTCTAGCTGCTCCCTGGTTTATGATAAGATGAATCTTAAATGCCATTTTATATCCTTAGAGATTTGTGAAATTTCTTGATTCTTTTAGATTACGTGGGAAACCTCAATTCCAATGGGAGTGGTGTTGGTAGTGTTTCTCCGCAAATGTTTGAAAGTCTAGGCTGGAAATCTGACTCAGAACAGTGTTGGACGTTAATTGTTAACGTTGCAAGAAGGCTGAAATGGTTCAACTTCTCAACAGCGCATAAAATAAATCATTTCCCTTGTGAAAGTCAATTGTTTTTGTTGCTCATGTATCTGCATTCTTCAAGTTTAACTATATAAAGATGTCCCCCCTGGGACTGTAATGCAATATATATATTGGTAACTTGCTTCTGAAGAATTTTGAACTTTACCACTGGAAGTATTACATAATTTTTGTAACATTAGGAAAGCTTCAATTGGTTAGTTATCTGATTTTTCTTTTCTTTATTTACGAATGCTTTGCAGAAAGCTAACCGTAGCTATCAAAAGGATGTAGCAAATTTTCAGGATGCAAGTAATGTCCATGCATTAGATGGTGAAGACGGTAAGTGTGAAGGTCTATTTTCTTTTGGAAACTAATAATATATGCTTTAGTGTTGATTCAAGTGTTGACAATATGTGAAATGAAGATGTGCCGTCACAATTAAATGAAGCTGTATTCCTTTCTAAAGTTGTTTGAAACGGTCTGATATTCCTTCTGGTTAAGTAAGATTTTTTATCAAGATAAATTATGAAACCAGCTTCCCTAAAACAATGACCATATATTTTTATACATTTTCTTGGTTATAATTCGACAATCATGAACTAATAGCTTGATGCACTTAGAGACATGTTCAGGCTTTTGTACTAATAAGCAGTTTAAGTTGAATCTTTGGATGTAAGCACAATTTTTTGAAGGGAAAACATGAAAAATACATTTCAGCTTGGAGATATGACCAGTTCTGGAAGAAAAAGTCATCCAATTATAATTGTGTAATGCAGATGGTGGGTCAAGACATATGTTTGAATTGCTAGTTTACATTAACAAATACTGGATGGTTGGATCACGAAAATAAGTGTGGGCTGATTAATCTTGGGCTTAAATTTAATCAACATATAAAGGTTCAAACATGAACTCATGAGCTAAAAAGTAATAATTTTTTTCACTTTTCTGGCAGTTTATTTTGGGTGACACCTGGAATTTTTTTGGGAGAGAAGATAATACATTGCAATGTCTAGGCTCTAATTAGTGATTTGTTGAGATAAAAATATTATATAGGTTACATAAGTAGACTTATGAGAATGCCAGGATTATTCTTGTTATTTTTCTCACAGGTGATATGTACTGATCTATTTTCATTTCTTATTCTGTGCTTAATTCTCTTTGAGAAAGTAATGTTACCTAACTCTCTACTCTAACCTTTTTTCTGCCCATTATCCTGATAGATCTTTCTTGTTTGATTGTTTTAATGGTCAAACTGATATATCTCTGAATGATGACAGAATGGACGTATGACAAATCTTCAGGCTATTACTTCAATCACAGCAATGGATTACAGTATGATCCGAAATCAGGCTTTTATTATTCTGATACAATAGGTATGATCTTACTCTTAGTTTATTAATTATCTACTTCTGTTCTCGCATCCGAGACAACCCTCATATGTGGCTTGTGGGGCATGTTGACATGGAAGTTATGCAACAGGCAAGTGGGTGACCCAGGAAGAGGCATACGCATCAATTCAGGTTTCATCAGATTCTAAGCATAAACAATCCAGTTTGAAAAAGCCTTTGTCGATGCCAGCGGCAACAGGTTTAAAAAGCAAAACCCAGCCTGATGCTCCAAGTGGTCCTCCTCCTGGTCCAGTTGTTTCAGCTCCTTTAAATCCTATGAGATCTGTTAAAGGTAAAACTTCAGCATTTGCTGTTAACAAGAGAAAAAGGCAGGATGAGAAGCCCAAGGTTGTATCTGTAGAAGAAAAAGCTGCAATTAAAGCAAGGGAGGCAGCAAAAAAAAGAGTTGAAGAGAGGGAGAAATCTTTACTGGGCCTTTACAAACGATGACTTGGAACACCTTACACAAGAACTTTTCCTCTCCTGAGTATGAAGGGTGAGCTAAGTTATTTATGTGATCAGTTTATCCCAAGTTCTAATAATTGAAATATAATATTGTCTTCAAATACAAGGATCTGAACTTGGGAGATCTGGATTTGGTTACATGTGTTCCGTTTTATTAGATTCTTTGAGTTATGTAGATTTATGAATGTTAATAGGAAATCATGTGAAAGTGTTAAATTCCTTCAATTAGCACTAATCATACTTGGTAATCCAATTTTGCTTCGTGCATTGATGAAGTATGTGCTAACTTATTGTTCAAGCAATTTGAACTAAACCAGCCCTTAAGGTGGGATTTGTCTATTCAAATATTGGCGTAAGTTGATTTGAATACTGACCTCAATGCCATTCAACAGTTTCTTGCGGGTATGATATCATTTAGTAATTAGTCAAGTAATTTCTAATTCATGACGTAAGGCGCCGTTGTCCCCCACTTTAGGCATCGACTGTAAAACCTTTCACCTTTTTATTATTAGTTAAAACAGGAAAGTGCTATGCCTATCTTGTATTACCAACACCCTCATTATGAAGTGTCATTGGCAGATTTCACATTTCTAATTAAGGATGTAGTGCAGATAAGCCAGCCTATATGTGATGGAACACAGTACTTATCTAAATAACTATTAGCAGTTAAAAACTCAACAGATGCAGTTTCCTATCTTATTCTTTGAGGTTCACCATGATATATGTCATAGCAAAAGAGAAATAAATGAACTTGGATGTTAGAGAATGTAGAAAACCATCGTCAATACAGTTTCATGGGATGAGGGAGCATGGCAAAGGAACTTGTATGGTCCTCCATCGAACTTGGAAGATGGAAGAGATGGAAGGAGATTCTATACAATGAGGTCACCACCAGTCCAAAGTATGATGTTGTGGCGGAAGTGATATTACTATTGCCATGTGGGTCCATGGGGCCAACTTCTGCTTGGTACCTGAACATTCATAGTCATAGTTGAGGCATACCCAAGCACAGTCCAATGACATAACTTGGATATGCCTGCGATCCTGATTTATAGTTACTTACTGGACCTTTAGTCTATTATAAGAATGATTTTTCTGCTTTATGCCATTCTGAATTGGTTCTTTGCCGCCTCTAACCATTGGATACTACGAGTTATCCATCAAAAGAGCTTTCATCTAGTCAACCTCACTGTCCGGAGCAGTGGCAAACTAAGTGCTTCTAGGTTCACGGCTAATTGATTGAAGATGAATACTTCTAGGTTCATGGCTAATTGATTGGAGATGAAGACATTGAACGCCTTGACTCAATCCTTTAGCTTCACGGCTAGTTGATTTGACATTAATGCTTCTAGGTTCATCAGCTTTTATTTGACAATGGTGGTGGTGACAATAGCTTGGAAAGTGGGATTTGTGCGGGCTACTATGATGTGCAATTTGCATTGATCTTTGCTTCGTGGTGGTTGCTAACTTTCTTACACTTGTGGAACCAATTGTGGCAGCAGTCATCTTGTTTGTATATTCATGAAGCTATAGAGTCGCTTTTAACTTTTTAATTTTATGGTCTTGTGCATTGTGATTTCCTAGAACTTCTTTGCTTACGTAATTATGTAAACCACAGTGTATTTATATGTTTCTTATTATCACGTATTATAAATATTTGAATACTATTGCATTTTAATTCTAGTGTTTAATGAACAATATATGTACATTTGAAGAATTTTACTATTTGTATTCTTAGTCTTGCACCTACATCTAGGCCTTTGGTGCCTTTGCCATATCTGAATAGACTGAATTGCATACTTACTGTAAGGATAACAACTGTTGGTAGGTTCTTTCTTGAAGGACTGCGAATGAAGATATTTGCTATGATAATCAGAAAACTAAATACTCGACGGCCTTCTATTGCTTTGTTTTTGATTGCATGTTCTTTTTTTGGGCACAGATGTGGAGAAATATCCGATCGCAGTTTATAAAGGTGGAAATTGGACATGCAACCTGCATATGGGGACAGTTCAAAGTGTTTTGGGCTTTAATCAAGTATCTTGCATCATTGTCGATTCCCGCCATTAGTTAACATTAGCTTCAATTATGAAATATGGTGAAGAAAAATAGACTGTTGTAATGTTTACAATTGCTTTCAGTCAAACTGACAGATTTGTAATGAAACTCTCATGTATTCTCAAGACTGGTGGGACTGCAGCAAAGAACTGACATCTGTGCAGCTGGGATGAAAGGCCTGTTGCAAACACATGTTTTGAGGAAGTAGCAGAGTGATTTTATTTCTTTACTTTCTATTCAAATTAACCTCATCCATGGCCCATTTTTTCAATAAACCAGGCGTTTACCTCATCTATAGCTTACCAAGTTTCTTAGTTTATGTTGTTTCCGGTTTGTGCATCAACTTCCTTAATTTTATAGGATTCAAATTGTGCGAATCTTCTGCAATGACGATCCATATTGCAAGTATCTCTAGTTTTGAGGACAGAGTTCTTGATGACATAACAAAATTGTTCTTAGATATCGAGGCAAATTTAGGGTTGGATGTAGGGACTTTGAGAAAGAGTATTGATGTAGCAGATTCTGTCTAAGAGGGGATTAAGGCGTACTAATTCCATATTTGTATAGGTTTTAACTAATGCAAAGATTATGTGGTCAAATGGAAACAACTTTAAATCCTGCGACCATATGGACGGAATCAAATTTGTATCTATGTGCTCTGTTAGCATATGTGCAGTGTTGACTTGGTAGGCATTTGGGACTTGGGTTGTCTAGTCATGAAAATCGGCTATTGACACGGACAGGTTTAGAAATGACAGGATTTAATGGCAAGTCATTGTCTGTAAGCTTGTAGGTTCCACTTGTTGACCACGTGGTGGACGATTACAGGGCATAACTCTTTAGTCACACATCCTATGTTGGACTTTTGTTGGACATCTGAATTAGTAATTTAGTTTTTGTTGAACTTCACCACACAAGGAGACCCATTTGATCCCGTTCTTGTCTATTCCCGAATAATCTTGATATCGATTTCCTTCTAATTCTTGATTATTCATGAAAGGGAAATCACATGATGTGCATGGAACATGTGTATGCATGATGCAACCACTGGTGTTTTCACATTTGCATTTAATCCAGTGGAAGATCTAACTACCATCTTTGAGGTGAAATACTCATTAAATATTCAATAATTATGTCCTTTCTATATCTAATATTTCCACTTTTTTTTTTTTTTTTTACTTGGTAGTTGTTTAGCTACCATCAGAGTAAAGATCAATGGGCCAAATATGCCATTAATTTCGTGTTCTTAGGACGTTGACGTTGACTGACCAAGACACTGAAATGCTTATTTTTTACCACTTGCTCTGTTTTTCTTTTCTTTTATATGTTGACAGTTCTCTTGGTTCATAATGATCGGCATTTTCCGGTCAAGCATGGGAATTAATTTTCTTTTATTATTATGGAGATTATGATCTTAAAAGAAAGATGGTCAAAAAGTTTGTGATACTAAGCCAATGAAGGGAATTGATTAGTAGAAAGTTAATCGAGTAGACTTGGCAAAAACGCTTGAATTTGCCTCTCTTTGTCGAGCAATAGAGTTGATGGCTTCCCCCAGTTTACAGATTATTCCCGTATAAAATATAGATTTATGGCCACTAATCATGTTTCTCAGTCAAGTTAAACTCTATATTTTAGTTTTTAATGGAATTATTCACATATTCTTACATTCTGAGATTATAATTCTCCAACGAAAGATAACAAATTCATATTAGGAATATATGAGCTATTCTATCCAATATTGAGGCGTCATCTCAAATAATGTTTTTTAATTGATAAGAAATAATTGTTAACACTCGCATTAATTTTCTATGGCACTAGTAAGAGAAAAATAATAATAAAAAAAAACTAAATTACTTTATATTGTGCTATTATATGAAAGCATAAAACACTGTACTTGGGTGAAATTTATGAGTAGCAAATTTGTAAAAATCAGGAGAATGTAAGAATGGCATTAGAATTGATATAAAAGCATGGCCATGTGGAATTTTAAGTTGAAAATAGTCTGTCTATGAGCATAAGGTAGGAAAAAGGATGTTGATTTTTCTCACTCTAAATAAAATAATATAATTCGCCTACATTACACTATCTATCTTTAGTGGAAAGTCAACAATTAGCTTTAAAATTATGTTAAGAGCACATTTTGAGGAGAATAAAGTAGCACAGGAATCTAAATTAGGCACTGCTTCAAAAACTGACCATACCACAATATAAGAAAGAGTTATATTCATCGTTTAAAAAGGAGAAAAAATAAAAAAAAGGGCTTCTCTGCTTAATTGAGATCAATTAGTGTGTGTGTATATATATATATATATATATATAAAAGAAATAATCAAACAGCTTATCATCATTATCACCAACAACCATGCAGCTGGGAGGATAAAGAGAAAGAATCAAAATCCCCTGAAATGCTACTGTTATCATAGCTAGCTATCATTGCCATTATCATTATCATAAATAAGACAGGATTTTCTTTTTTATTTTGACATTTTTTTAATAAAAAAATTTATATTTTTATAAAATCCAAGAATACAATATGCATGAGTATGCACCGTTTGATTAAATATATGTATATAATTCGAAGGCACAAACGCTCTTGCATCATATTATATATTCACGAATAACTATCACTATTAGGACGAACAATTAAAATTTCTTCCAAACTATTTTTTTTTTGGTAAGTTGCAAAAACTGAATGGTTTGATCTTTGAATTGTTTTGCAAATTCGATTTATTCAATAAATTTCTGCATTTCTTTTGTATTTTTTTTAGTCTAACAAGCTGCAGATAATAAAATAGTTAAAGAAAGTTGCGGAGAATTAAGAGATAAATATAAAGTGGGTGTTGATAGTAATCTAAATGAATCGTCTTTTAATAAAGGTATGCATGGAAGCATGCTTGTAATCCTCTTTTTCCCTACACAAGTATGACTGCCATTAAAAAGGAAAACCTTGTAAAAATGTAATTATCTACTTTTTATGCCTTATCTATTGTGGTGCAAATCAACTTTATAAAACCCAAATGAGAAGTGACGAACAAATGTTTTTGATTGACTTGCTATCAATTATTATTTCTATACCAAAAGCTACTTTCAATGCTATTGCTTTGTTGCATATATTGTTTAACTATTTTTCATCCCGTCCCACTAAATTATCACTTTTAACACAACTCACTAAAATAATAAAATAAAAAATATGTATTAAATATTATTTTTAATTTATCAAAATAATAATTTGGTGGAATATATTTTTTTTTTCTAAAAATGACAGTTTGATAAACCGGAGAAAATATTACATTCTATACCGCTAATTTGGAATTAAAAGTTTTGTGCAATTGGAAATAAATATATAAGGAAATCATTTTTCTAACTTTTTAATTTTCATGGTAAAATTGCAGCAAATATAATAAGAGATGAATTTATTGCCATGTCATTAATTAATGTGTCATATTTGATACGTCATCAATGCATGTGTGTCCATAGCTGATGATATCCATATCTAATATGTCATAGCTGATGATGTGGCAATAAATCCATCTTCATATGTGTTCGATCAAGATGATTTTTCTGTAAAAAAATGATAAGTTCAGTGATATTTAAATTACGAAAAATAAATCAGTTACTTTTGGGTGATAAATCGTAAATTCAGTAATAATAGGTGAAATTAATCAAAATATGGAACGTGTCACGTATGTCCAGACATATGATGTGATATGTCATGTCATCAATCCGATAAAAATTATTGTCGGAAGCCAGTGAATATAACTTTTATATAAAAATATGATAAGTTCTGTAATTTTTAAATTACGAAAAAAAGTCAATTACTTTCAGATGATAAATCATAAATTTAGTGACTGTTGATGAAATTGATCCGTATAAAATTATATTTTTGAGCAGATTTCAGAAATATTTTTACACTTTTAGCCTTGTAATAGTTTATTAATGATGTTTTACACATATGAAATTAACGAAAATAACCTATTGAATACTTTACAATACTGACATTACTCTTGTTCATATACTTATTATTTATAATTAAATATCTTTTTTTGTCAATTTTTGATAAATTTTTATATATTATCTCTTAATGTGAATACATTTGACTCCAAAATTGATTATATTTACGTAATTATGTCTTGCTCATGGAACTGTTAGGATTTGTTTTATCAGATTAATTTTCTTTTTCTTTTTTAGACTATATAAGGCAGTGAAAAATGAAATAAAAAAAGATACAATAAAAGTAGAAAATCATGACCATAAAATTAAGGAAAAAACTTGCCTTAATTGTTATGAAATTTCAATTTATATTTTTCCTGATTTTGCAATTACTTTAGTCATTGGTTCTTACAATTCTTGTTTGGCAATTGGTGCCAATAAAAAAGAAATTAATCAGCTTTACACATGTGTATGTAAAACACCATATGATCATAATTATTCCACAAACCTAATGATTATGCTATGGAAATCAACTTTGCATCCATGTGTGCTTCCTTTCTTTTTCAGCTGTGCTTTTGTTGTGTTAATCATTCTCCCAACATTTTAACTTTCCGAAAATCAAGCGCCTAATTCATAGCAAATTAGGAATTAAACCCAAATTTTATGTTTTCTTTTGAGCTACCAAAATTAAGCTTAAATTCCCCTTCTCACCTTTTCTTATTTCCTTCCTCCCTTTTAATTCACTTTTTGAATGGAAGAGAACAAAAGTGAAAATTTAAATTTGAAATTTTGATATATTAAAATCAATATTTACCGTTAGAATATCTTTTTAAAATTAAACCCTTTTAATTTATATTTTAAATGAAACTAAAATTGTACTTGTATTAACGAACTTTGGTTTCGAAATGCTTTAATCATATGCATGTTTAACTGTTCAAGGCTATAAGTAGAAATTACAATACATATGGCTCAGGTTTTACAACTTCCAATTTTCATCCAATTCATATAAGAGAAACATGCTCTATATATATATATATATATATATATATATATATATATATATATATATATATATATATATATATATATATATATATATATATATATATATATATATATATATATATAGAATTAAAAGGAAAATGATGCAACAATAAGTTGCAGGATGGAGAAGTAATGGTAGGATTTTAAAGTCAATATTGTCGGGGTATAAAACAAGTGAAATGAGAGCAGCGTTGAATTGAAAAATAATTTTATTATACATAGAATAATTAAGCAAGTAAGAAATTAGCTAAATAGATAAGCACAACTACTATATTCTGCTTAAGCCCTTTTATTGTCCAAAAAGGCACATCTCACGTCTCACAACACACCCAACCATGACCTTATAGACTTGTACATGTCAATTTCTTTTTCTTTAATCCATTATTTAATTTTCATTAACAATATTATATATACATACATAACCTGTAAAAGAAAAATCAATAACAATAATTAAAAAAGAATATTGGTATTTGCTTAATGAAGTTGAACAGATGCAGGGTCCACAATCATCCACGTGTCAATGATCCAACACTTCTAGAGATGTCATGCACGCCCTGGTTGAACCCCAAGCAACCTAACAATCCATGCCTGTAAGGCAAAAAAGTTTTCCTTTTCATCTCCTCCGAAACCGCCCGGTTCGCCGTGTAGTGCAATTCATGAGCCGAAACCCGGCCTCTTCTCCGGGAAGACCCGCCAACACTGCTGTCGGTTGATCGGAAACTGGCATTTTTTACGTCCTCTGCCACTTCTCTTTTGGACAGAACTGAATACTTAGTCAATGGATCTTTCTCAGTTGCTCTTCCCTCTGATGCGCTTCTGAATAGCAGAAAATCCTTTAGTTTCCATTTTTTATAACCTTTCGGTGAAAATGATAAAGCCGATAAAATCGATGCATAAGCTGAGAATGATTTAGGATTTGCTGCTGTTCTCTCTGTGTTTGATGCAGAGGATGCTTTTGCATTTTGTTCTTCTTCTTTTTCTTCTTCTTCTTCAAGCATGAGATCGGATACTCTTAAAGGGGACAAAGATCGGCTTCCTTTATGTACATAATTTGATGATTTTGAAGAAGAAGAAGAAGAAGAAGAAGCAGAGATCGTTCTCTCTCTTCCACGTTGTTGTTTAGCTCCTCTTCTTCTCGTTTCATCTATGGCAGCTTGAAATGGATCAAAATCTTTCTTGTTGGAAATTCTTGATCTTGGCGAGCGAGGAGAAGAAACAGTAGAATTTGCTGAAGAATCATAACCAGGAGGAGGCTTGAGTGGGCGGATCTTGCCTCCGTCGAACAATTCTTCAGCGGATAAAGAAGTTCTATCTAACTGCCCACTAAAATTGAACTCAAAGTCTTGACCACCATCATCAAGAAAATCAAAATCTTGACTACCATTGTTGTTGTTGATTGATTTGGGAGTGCCAGGCTTGTGTTCCCAGTCGAAAGGAATAGAAGAAGAATTAGAATTAGTACTAGTGTAAAGAGCGAGGGAACGAGTGGGGCTAGGAGGGGCACTGAAGAAGAAATGGCCAAATCTTTGAGGACTAGAAGGAGCAGTGATGTAAGGAGAAGAACAAGTGCTATCAAAGTTGAAGTTATCTACAGCAGGCGGAACTGGCACCACCACTTCCATTTCCATTACCGTGTAAAGGAAAAAGAGATGCAAATGAAGAATCGGGTGAAGTAAGGAGTTTATAGAGATGGAGAGGAAGGAAGGGAGGAGGAAGGAGAGGGGGAAGAAGATTAGATATATTTGACTAAACTCATAAACTGGTCATGCGTTTAATGTGAATGGCGGCTTTTAGTTTTATTATTTTTGCATAGCTACCCTTGCTTGCTTGAGTGCCGCTTTTATCACTATACATCCATTTTTTATATGAATATATATATATATATATATATATGCAAGTTTAATCAACGAATAGTTTTCCTTTGTTTTAAATTTAAAAACACTGGAATCTCAAGGCATAATTGTTTTTGAGAAAAAGAAAAAAGAGAATTAAAATTTTGAATGCTAAATTTAAAATGGTGGGGCCCTAATTGTCTTTGCGCCTAAACAGTATAACTCTTAATATATGTAGTTTTCTTTTTCAAATTTATTTATTATGAGTATTACCGAACCAAAAATTGTCAAAATGCTGTTTTTATGTTTTACATTTCTGTTATTTTAAAAAAAAATTAAGTTGCAGTGCATGACATTTCTGTTATTGTAAAAATTTGTTTTTCAAAAAAAATAAAATAAAAAAGCAAGCACTTGTGATTATAAGAAAAGAAAATTATAAATATCTGTGTGTTTAGAAAAAGGGGATTTTTAACAACAAAATTTTCTTGAAAAGTTACTGTCAAATTAAAATAATTTTGTCTAACCAATCTATATTGCATTTTCTAATGGTTACGGTACAAAAAAAAATACCTTGTTTTTCACTATTTTAAATATTTTAGCAGCAAAAAAATGATAAAAATAATATAGTTATATAATTAAAAATCAAAAAATGCCGTTTTATATAAGATTTGTGAACAAAACTAGAGAGAGATATTGGTACATAAAATGAAGTTACATATGAAAAATAAAATTTGCACAGTAACTGTAATTTTGTCGAATGCCTGATTGCTTCTCCTAATTAGCAACTACATCGACCAAGTGGTCCATCTTTAGGACTAAAAGGAGTTGACACGTCATCAAATGGACCAACATAATTATAGGTATGAGTCAGATTTTTGTCCTCAAACAATTAACTCGATGTTATTAAAATCCAACAAGATAAAAGAACCAATGAGAACGAGGTTCGTTGTTTGATCGATTCAATTGAATTTTTTTTATTAAAAAATTTAAAATTAATTCAAAATTAATTACTCATAGAATAAACAAAATCACCTCATGTACGGCTTCATCCTCATTTTTGCCCTTTTCACATCAATGCAAGTTAATTAATCTAATAATGAAGATAAGAAATTAAAACCAAAAGAATAAAGTCAAATCAAATTGACTTCAATTTGATTTTTCAGTTTTACAAGGATAAAAATGTGTATTTCAAAGTGCACTTTTGATAACACGATTGGGAAAATGATTTATCAATTGTAAATAATATTTAAATGTTATTCAGACATAAAATAAAATGAACTGTGATAATATTTGATAATGGGAATTATTTGTAGTTAAAGCAATTGGGAGGTATGTGACTCTCCCAATTGAATGTGATTCTAATCCCACCATCTCCTAAATGTAATCGTAAAATAATATATCAGACAAGAAACCTCCACTTAAAGCCGATCTTCTCCATTTTTGATTTCCTTTCTAATAATTTGAGAAATATAAATGATGATAAACTATGTGATAGAGATGTTAAAAAGTGGTCAAATCCTTGGTATGTGGAGTGGAGGTTGGTAAACAAACGATTAAATTGGTAAATTATGATGTTTTGGTCATTGTGAAAGTGTTTGTTTCCAAAAACTTACATACATTTGATCACTGTTACTTAGGGATGAGAAAAAAAAAATCGAAATTTTTGTTAATCGAAAAATCAATTCGAAATCAAATCAAATTTTAGGTTAACCGAACCGTAATTTTAAGTTTATGATTTTTACTTTAAAAATCGGTGGTTAACTGATCCGAAATTGAATATATATATATATATAATGAATTATATTTTAAATTTTACACTTATATTTTTTAGTTTTTGTATAATTTATAAATATTATGATATATAATTATGTAAAATATATATTTAGTAAATAAACATTAAAATTATGTGTATAATTAGTGTTCTGTTTTTAGCTTTATATTGAATATTTTTAATTTTTATAGTTAATTGTGAACATTTTATTTTTATTTTGATTATTTTAATAAATATTATATTTGATTAGTATTTTTCATTTTTAACTATTAAAAATAATAATATAAATTGTATAATTTATTAAATTTATATATTAAAATTTTTTATTGATTAACTGATAAACCGATTCGAAAAATTAAATTAAAAATTAAAATCAATATAGTGATTAATCGATAATAATTGACTAATTTAAAAAAAAAATTATTAATGAATCAGTTAATCGATACATGCTGATTCCTTGTAACTGTATTCTTGTCATAATAGGGTTCCTGTTCTTTCAAGTGTCTTCTTCTTCTTACTCTGCCATGATATGTTCGGCAATAGATTATTACTAGCTAGTAGTATTTTAATTAATTAATACTTCGTTTTGGATGATTACTTTGCTTACTTAATAATCACTATTTATCGATTTGACCTTAACAGTAAACCACTTTGGATTGTTATTTAGTGTTCAAGTTTTAATTTGGTACCTTTTCTAGAGTAAGAAAAAATGCAGTCTTATATGTTTAGTAAATATAAAGATATTTAAAAAAAAAGTAAATATAAAGATAAATTAGTAAAAATACAAGTAATACAAATGCAACAATTTTTTCATCTTTTATTTTTCATAAAAGAAAAAAAAAACTGTTATACATCAATTACATTGTAATGATTAAAAATTAAGTAAACATTAAAATTTACGTATAATTCAAACGTTTAAAAATTTAATAATTTTTAATAAAATTCAATTTCCATCTCTCATTCTATATATATATATATATATATATATATATATATATATATATATATATATATATATATATATATACAACGCTAGTTCAATCTATCTCTGTACATTTTAAATGCGTTTGTCAAAATTGACTTGTGGATATTAAGAAGAAAGACTTTACAATTATGATCAATTAAACAACATTAATTCTTTTTTTTTCTAATAAAAACATTAATAAAAAAACTAAATTAATTGAATTAGCTAGAAGCCTATATTTTTCTCTAGATGACATTAGTAAATAGTGATGTATTAGTTTTACACTGATTTTTCTTTGGATTTTCATATCTTGAAGAGCACAAAATCAAATTTAGCAGTTGCAAGATTGCCACATTTTTGTAAGTTTATGAAAAAAATTTAAAAATCTAGAACACAAGAAAACATCAAATTTGACGGCTAAATCTATGCTTGCAGAAATTCAAGACCTTCTCTCATTTCTTTTGCGGCATATAAATATTCAACAAGAAGTTGATTGCGATGCATGTTTTAGTAATTTATTTATTTGGAGAAGCCCCTTTTAGCCTCTAAATTTTATGAACGGATGCAATTAAGCCCCATAGCTGAATATTTCCCCAATTGGACCTTTTTTAACTCTCATTTTTGCTTCACCATTTTATTTACTACGAATGGGTAATGCCACATTTAAATAGATGGGTTCTTCTTGTCGACATTCGGTCTAGGAAAATTTAATGACCAAATTAATAATGTATTGCGACTTATGTAAAATTTGTTGAAAAAAAGAGTAAAATGAAGATTAATATTTATAAATAGCAATATACTATTGGCTTGTTTCATACGAGATGTAACCATCACATAAAATTAACTCATCAATCTTATTCAAGTAAATATAAGTATTTTATTGCAACTCTATGTAAAAGGTTGAATTGAACAAATTTTAGTTGCGGAGGGTCTAAAATATGACAAAAATTGAGAGAAACGATTCAATAAAATAAATTTCAATTGATGGGTTTAATTGTATATTTTTATAAAATTTAGTAGCTAAATGCATGCCCTTTCTTTATTTTTTATTTTTATTAGACTCAGCAAGTAGCAAAATGTCTGCGGTTTTTTTTTTTTCTTAAAATATGTTTTGTCTGCCAATTGGCTTCCATATCGACCGCAATTGTTGTGTTTAGCGGCCCTTCATACTTGACAGTTTCCTGTGAACACATGAAACCGGGTTACATTTATTATTATTATTATAGAAAAATTGGTGGCTGTTTTCAATCATAATATCAAAGTAATCGTGTTAGATTAAAATTTAAAATTCTCCATTTTCTTATCATTTTTTTCCGTTTCTTTATATTTTATCTTTATTTATTTATTCACATTCTATAACATAATTTTCTAATTAAAAACTAATGTATTTTTCAGATCTAATTTTGTTGCTTATATTAAGATGAAAATGGTTAGGAAGAAGAAGAAGAAATAACTTGTAGCTGTTTTTATTCCTGAGTGTTGAAAATATGATTTTTTGATAATATATTTTTTGTACAGATTTTTAATTGTTTAAACTACGAATTATTTTTATTAAAAATATAGTTTAATGCGTACATAAGATTGCAAATTTGCGGACCGTTCACCATTTTTTCATAAAAATATGGTCTTGCAAACCCTTTATTTATTTATCTATTTTCTCTGAATTATTTTGGCTGATTGTTCTAAAATCATGTTTATCTAATCTAGCCATCAAGAAATCAATTACTATTCAATCTTGTATATTGACTTTATCGAGGAAACGAAAATGCAATTTGAAGCATTAGATTTTTCTTTTCTTTTTTTTTTTTTTATTCAGCTAAAAAAGCATCACTATCTAAAGGTTTTATATTAATATTTTTTTAAGAGCATGGATGTAAAATCCGTATTGACATGTAGAGCTAGATTTGATATTAGTTTATTATCTTAATAAATGTATATTAGGTCTTTCCAAAACAACTATGTTCCAAGAAAAAACGTCTTTAAAAAAAATTAATTATAAATTTTGCGGCAAATGACAATGATTAATTATACTAATGTTATATATATTAGTTGATAATAGAATTACGCATAAATTAAATGGCTGTTTATTGGTGGCTGTGATTCGATAATAAGCTTTGGTTCTCCATCATTGACTCTTCTTAGCGAATATTGGGAAGATAGAATGGTACAAATAATAAAATCTAAAGGAATTCAATTAAAACATGTGATTAATTAAATGTATTTAGCATTATTTTCTATATTTATGAGTGGGACTTTCCTCCATATATTATTCGGAAATAGTTTTCGAAAAAAGAAAATTTATTTTCACGCTAACTTAATTAATCATATTGAATAAATATAATATTTATTATAATTTCAATTTCCTGAATTTTAAAATTTCAAAATTGTTTGGATATGTGCATGCACGTAGTTTAGTCAATTCATTTTTTGATAAATAGATTTTTGTTCGTCTATGACTGTCATCTTTGAAAGGATGCTTCTTTGCTTTCTTTTCGAGAATATATATATATATAAACTCAAAATTTAGGGGAAAAAATCAAAAGAAAATAAGTTGACTTAAAATTTATAATAGAGTTACATCAAATAAATTGAGCAATTAATTCTAAGTAATGGCTCCTAATCGCCCTATCATCATGATATTTAGCTGCTAGGTTTTGCTTATCATTATAATACTATTAATTAACCCTTCTATATATGCTTTGGATAATTGCATCATAATTAGTTCAACAGTGACTATCTATTCTGACATTATTCTTATTTTAAGTTTTTTCATTATTTATGTATAAAATAATTTTTTATTTGAAAAAAAAAACAAATTGTAGTTGTTTAGATTCTTTGTTTTTTTGTTGGTTTTTTCATTTGACATTGACAAATTAAGCATTGTTAATAAATTTATAAATCATAATGTCAAACACTGTGTGCAGCAACCAAATCCACAGTTATTATATGAGATGCAATCAACATATGGGTTTAGAATATATTTAATTTAGTCAACGAAAAATAAAATTTAATGATTTAGTATGGTTTAATCAACGTGCTTAGCTCTCATTTTCCAATTAATGTTATCTTAATCTCTAATTTTTCAATAAGATGCCTAAAAAAATTCCTAACAAATGTAGGTTTTGATAATAAACAATATAATTAAGCAAGCATCGTTGGTTCTTAATTCACCAAGTATTATTACAAACCCATTAAATAAATTTATCTTTTTCTTTTTCGCCTAATTAAGGAATCCCTAAAGGCTCCGACTTTCGTCAAACATACTCTTATCCAACCATGTGATGGACAGGCATGCAATGAAAAATAAAAAAGGCTAATAGGTTGAATTTCTAGACATTATCAATTTTATATGAAAAGATTACAAGCATTTTGTCTCTGATATGTGATATAAAAGTTGCGTTTAAAAATTAAACTTATCATATCGATGAGTTGTCTGTCAGGATATGAAAAATAATATAATTGCCTAACATATCAATTGAAACTCTTAAGAAAACGTACAAGTCAAACAGTTGTAGGAAAATTACTCTTAAGAAAACAGTTGTAGACAGAACATGAGCACAGAGCCAACCACAGCCAACTTAAAAGTTAGGAATTCCAGCATTACTGTTGGAAAAGTAATGTTAAGTATTTTTATTAGATTTTATAGAGCATCATAATTTTAGAAGATCCAAATTATAACTTGGTTCAAAAATCTCAGTGGAATGATTAAAAAAAAAAAGGAGTGTCTATGATATGCTAACAAAGGGCTTATTTTGGCCCAACAAGAGACCCGTTGTATTATGAGATTTTCACAAAAATGCCGTAGAAAAGTGAAAATCTTTATAAAATTATTATCCAAAATTTCCATTTTTTTTATATATATATATATATATATATATATATATATATATATATATATATATATATATATATATATATATATATATATGTACCGTTATTCTTTTTCTCAAACCAAAAGAAAATTATTTCATCGCGTTAGCATTTTTTTTTTCATATTAGGAGAAAGATTTCATCAATAATTAACAAATTAAAAATAGATTAGTGACTATCAATCCATAAGATTTGATAGTTATCAATTGTCGGATTACAAATTTAAACTATTCATTTTGGTATTTCCAATTGATATAGGTAGATATATCATATTAAAAAGAAGTATTTTCGATACTGAAATTATGTATAATATATAGTATACTTTTTTTTTTTATTAAATTGAAGTTGACAATTGCAACAATTCAGTTTTATATTATATCGATATTCCAAAGTATATCAAGATCTACCTACCATCATATTAAATGACAAATATGAACTTCAGTATAGCGAAGGGTGCCAATTGGTATAATAATTATAGAATCGAAAATTTCTGCCATCCACTTTAATATACCTTTATATACATATAGATATACCAAATTGCACTTGAATTAATTCTAATCTCGAAATTACTTGCAGTTCTGTATACCCACATAAACAAGAATACACCTAACTTATAAATTTATTTGTTACCCTGCGAAACAAATTGAAAAAAGAAAAAAGAAAAAATTAGGTTAAAAATTGAGAGATCAAATAACTTTGAACTTGATTTTGCCTATGCCCAAGGGTGCTTCAACAGCCCATACGAGAGAATAGCCTTCACCATCGGCATTAAGAACGTCGGCCAATAGCAAAGAAGAGAAGTGAACCTTGAGCGTAGCAATGGTAATGGGAGAGAAGAAAGGTTGTGACAAATTAGGATATTATATTGAATGCATTGACGTTAGCCTTTCATTTGATAGGTGTTTATTTACTTTTTTAGAAAATTGGTAACGATTTTGTCCACATTTTAGCTGGAAACTCTGTTGTTTTTTAGGAAGTAAGATTTGCTTCTCCTCCCTTTATATTCAACAATTGCTTCAACAAAAAGGTTCATTTTATTTTTATTAAAAAAAGATATTATATTTAACTTGTGGGATTTGGAATTTTGTAGATTTTAAGAAGTTTCTAATTTGCAGCATTTGAAGTAGATATTATCAAATAAGATTCTCAAACAACCGGTAAAATTCCACCCACTGAAAAATGGTGTTTTTAAAAATGTAAATTTTAAAAACTAAATTAATGTTTAACATTTAAAAGAGAAAATTGTCTTTTTAAAAGCAAGGGAAAAAAGATCCATGTTCAAAAGGAAAGGGGAAAAATAGATATTATGTACAATTTCTTCTTGTGTTATTCTATAATTTTAATAAGAAAGGGGAAAAAATAGATATTATGTAGAATTTTTTTGTGAATGCAAATTACAGTTTTGATAACATACATCAACAGGTCAGGGAAAATGATTTCTAGCGCGAACATTTGTCAATGAATACGGGTACTATCAGACAGCTGTTATGCTCTCCAACTGTAGAGAAATCGATTAACTTGCTAATTTAGAACCAAAAAATTATGATCATCAGGATAGCCTTAATTACATCGAGTTATATACAGAAAAACCAAAATATTATGATAATCTGACCAGGCTTTCACATAATTTTAAACCATGCCTTGCACTGCACATGAACTTTCTGCCTCTTCTTGGCTGCCATTAAGCTATCATTAGAGCCTGCCTAGAAACACACGATCAATAATATACGGATAAGGGAATCCTAGATCACTTAAAAAATCTGGGATGAATTTTTTTAAAAAAAAAAGAAAAATAAATCTCATATCATTGAAAATTTGAATCATTCTATTAATTAATAAAGATAAATAAAGAAAAACCAAAAATCCATCGTATGGTAGACAACATTTAAAAATCAAATCATCGGTAAAGATTTTATGAACATGAAAAACTCTCAGAAATTCAATTAATAAAGCGAACAACAATGAGAGAAAAATAAAATAGAGTAAGTAAAAAGACTTACTAGCTTGTGAGTCTCATTCAACCAGAGTATTGCAAAGAAGCAGCTCAGATATGGGTTTTGTAAATTAGGTATCAAAATTGTCTTTAATTCTTCTATGCAAAATGGATGATAAATTTCATAAAACAGAGAGTTATCCTCTTTCGTAAATCAGAAATGAATCATAAACATGAAGTACTTACAAATTCGATGTGGCCTTCAATCATCGAAGAAACTAAATTCATCTGCATTCCCTAGAAAGCTTCAAGAAACAGTAGAACTGGAATAGAAATTTCGCCCCACAAAAAAGAAAACTTGAATCCCAAATCTTCTTTCTCCATGATTTCTTAAGGGGAATTGGAATTAAAGCCGAAATAGGAGCAAATATGCAGAAACTGTAACGCTATGTTTGGATCGACGAAAGTGGGAGTAATTGGGTAGAAAGTAAATTGAAATTATCTTACTTTATCTTATTCGGGATTGTAAAATCATAAAATTGAGAGGGGAATCCAATGAAAATTAGATTTCCCAATTAACTTTCTTTTAAGTATTTTATTTCATTCCAATTCAGAGAAAGCAAGGTAAATGAACGGAATTACCAAATTATTCAAATTTAAACTTTGTGTTGCACGGCACTTAAGGCTATTTGCCTTGTGTTGCACGGCCACTCAAGGTCTTCCTGTACATGATGCACGGCCAAGCATGGATATAGGCAGGGTGATGCACAACAGGGCATAATTATCAAATATATCTATGAAAATCTAATTTATTCTCTGTTTTTGTTAAGTTATCCAAACAATAGAATGAAAATAATTGGAAATATAAATTCCATTACTCTCATTTTTATTAATTTTCACTCATTAAAGTAAATTCAATTTTCCTATATCCAAACAAAGCATAAGAGAAGAAATGAAGTAAATACAATGTTTTGGGTGTTGGTTGAGAGAAGCAAGTAAAGAGAGAGATGGAGAGAAATGAAGGTGAGCTCCAACGAGTGAGAAGAAATAGCTGCACTTTTTTTTTAAAAGTTTTTTAATAAAAAACAAAAAATATAAATTATATTTATTTTAATCAATTTTTTAAAATAAATTAAAAAACTAATAAAAATATTTTTAAATTTATATATAGATACAATAAATATTTTAATCTTTTATTTGTTAATAAATGAACGTATTTTTAAATAATTTTTTTATGAAAAATATATACTCTTAACTTTTTAAATTATATGGGAAATATATTTAGAGTTTTAAGAAAGAAAAACCGAAATCTCCGATGGAAATTTCTTTTTTTTTTTAAAAAAGCATCCTAAATCTAATTAATTATGTTGTTAAGGAATATATATATATATATATATATATATAATGTAAATATCTTTAAAATGATAATAAAAATAAAAGAAATCAATTATTTCTATCCATAATTCTTTCCTCGATTTCGAATTCCGTTTCCCTTTTGAAAACTTTCCTCCTTAATTCGAATTCATTTCCTTTCTCAAAACTTCCCTTCTTTTTGAAATAGTAGCTGTTAGATTTTCTAACAGCTAGTTTTGAATGGATATAAAATATTCTAAGATTCGAAAAATCTCCATTGGATTTCTTGTCAAAAACAACAAAGAAAAGAAGAAGAATAGATATTGAAAAACAATGTGCGGTCGTTGTGCAGCTTGTAAGTACTTAAGAAGAAAATGCCATTCAAATTGCATTTTCGCCCCCTATTTTCCTTCCAATAATCCTCAAAGATTTGCCACTATTCACAAAATCTATGGTGCCAGCAATGTAGCAAAATTGCTCCAGGTCAATATCTATATATTTTCCTATTTTTGCAATTGATTTCAAATTAAATGTGTCATTAATTAATAGTTTGAACTTTTGTTTTGAAAATTAATGAACAGCAACTACCAAGTGAAGTAAGAGCAGATGCAGCAAATTCATTGTACTATGAGGCAAAATGCAGAATTGAAAATCCAGCGCATGGGTGTGTAGGGATAATAACGCAGTTGCATCAACAAATCCACAATGTCCAAGACCAATTAGCTAAAACAAGAGCGCAACTCGCGGTTCTCATCTCTCACAAACCACAACCTCCAATTCAAGAACATCATCAACTACAAAACTAACTTCAATCTTTGGCCCTAAGCTCTTTTCTCATATATTTTATCTATGCATGTTCATAGAATTTTTACACATGGTTTGAGTTTTGCAAGTTGTTTCTACAATAAGATGGATTTTTTATTTTTCTCTATGGGGATTAATAGAATGAATCAAATGTTCAATGATTTCGGAATTATTTCCCCCTTTTTTTAAAAAAAATGGTCAAAATTTGAAATCAGAAATGGAGCATAGATAGGAAGTACTTACCAATAGAACGTGATCTTCAATTTTCGAAGAAGCTAAATTCATGTGAATTTCCATTGGTACTAAAGCCGAAGTAAGGACAAATATGCGGAAACCGTAAGATTGCTTATATATGTGTATATATATATGATAAATAAATAAATAATCTACAAGACGCCTATATATACATAATAATGCCGTAAATTTTGTCTCCGCCAATTAGATTGTAAGATTTAAGATTAAGAAATTGAGTAAACAGCATGTTTTGGGTGTTGGTTGAGAGACGTGAGGAAAGAAAGAGATGGAGAGAAATGAGGGACAGTGAGACAACGGAGAGGAAACAGAAAAAGGCTTTTCTCCACTCAATACAAGTTTCTCCATTTCGGTGGACATGCATAAAGAGAGAGAGAGAGAGGATTATCAGTTGAACAGAAAAATGGGGTTTCTGCATTTACATTAATACACCAGTTTTGAAGAATAAAGAAATACCTAGGGAATCGATTTTCTCCATAGCCACCAGGAACAGATCTTGAGGAATAGGATTTGCAAATGGCGGTTTCCCATCTGAAAATGCCCTGTAAGAGGTGAAAATAGAGAAGAAAACACAGGATCCAAATCGGGCTTGAGTAAACCGAACTACCCATAGTTAAATCTTCCAATGTTCTTCAAAATTTCTCTGTGGAAAATGGAGTTGAGGTGGAGATGGTGAAAAAAATTTCGAAATTTGCCGCTTTAGGAGAAGAAATGAAGAAATTAGGTTTCGGTTTCGAGGGAGAAGTGAAAAAAGAAGAACAGATACCTTTGCTAAAATACCTGTAAATCCTTTCCTATTCTTACAATTAAGAACAGCTCAGTAAATTCATTCAATAGGGCTTTCATCCTTGATAAATTTTTAATAAATTAGAAATTAAATGAGATAATAAAGTTTTTGACATAGGTTACAATTCAAAAGTGCAGTTAAGGTTTTATTTATTTATTTGAGAAGAAGAACAGCAAAATAATTAACTCTAAGGTCTGGAGAAACAGAACACCAGAACAATAACAACCGAAGGAGCAGAAACAAAAACGATCTTGTTGCTCGAAGGCTAAATTAGCCAATCTATCTGCCACCGAGTTCACCTTCCCCTAGACATGAGTAAAGAGGTCAGACCTTCCATTCGAAATAGCCTGAAACAGAGCAAGGTTGTCTACCTGAAAAATAGTTCTCTGCCAACCATTTTTCCAGCCTTCTTGGAGACCAAACAAAACGCCCCACAATTCAGCACAAGCACTACAGCAGCTAAGTTTCACCGAAAAACCACCAAGCCATCTGCCCAGTTCATCTCTAAAAACTCGCCCAGCCGCCGATTGAGACATACCTGAACGGAAAAGCACCATCAGAGTTGACAGCTATCCAACCCGGAGGAGGCAAATTCCACCCAATAAACACTTCCTTATGGTACTTAATACCCAAAGGAATAGAATCGACACTAGCAGAAGCCATAAGGGGGCTTCTAACAAAATGAAGAATAATTTTAACTCTCATGGCCCGGGGTAACAAATTATTCTCACCAAAAACATACTCATTGCGCCATCTCCGTAAGAACCAGCAAGTAGCTCCAAAAATAGTGGACCATTGATAATCATAGGGACTACCAAAAACATTCCGCAAGTTGTACAAGAACCAGACCTTGCTGCAATTGAAAAACAAATTGAGGGACTGAATGAATCACATGATACCATACTTCCTTAGAAGCGCCACAATCCCTCAAAATGTGAAGAACAGAATCTTCCTCAAGCCCACACAAAGGACAAAGTACATTATCAGTCAGATGCGGATGGCGATGTTCCAAATTGGAAAGAAGACAATCATGAAAACCCAACCAGAGGAACCTTTGGGGACATGGCCAAGAGTTAACAGTCTGAGTCTTCTTTTCTGTACAGTTACTTACTGAAGCCAAAGCCCTGCATGTGTAACTGTTTCAAATGAGACAATGCTAGATGTTTACCTAAAAAGGAAATAAAATATAACCAGGCTAATTGGCTCATAAACACTAACCTGTTTCAACTATGACCAATCAGAGAAAATTGTTCCAATCTGTGTTTCCCTAATTGATGGAATTATAAATGACCAAACATATTGCTTCATTGAAAAACGAACTGGATCTCTCATTTCCATCTACAATATTGGTCCAAAAATTTACATCTCACAGAAAATGATGATGCGAAATATATATATATATATATATATATATATATATATATATATATATATATATATAAAGGAAAGCTAATAGCTGCTTCAAATTTTCACCAATGGTCAACATATGATATCGAAGAGTCTTATACCCGCATCATAGAATGTATTCTCAAAATTTAAAAACTTTATTTAAGAAGCAACTAATAGCCTAATGTCTGGCATGTAAGATGCATTCCTTTACCATTCCATATGATAATTTAAGTTAGAAATTACTATGGTGTTTCCAGAAATTTGTTTGCTTCCTTGACCAAGATGATGGATGGGATAGCCAAAACTAAGCACACCTCTACAGTTCACATGGAAGATTGTTAATAGATGACAGAACAAAGAGTTGGAAAACACGGATGGCTTCTAATTCTATCAAACAAATGTGCCATTAAACTATTGTGAGAACCTGCCTAGCAGTACAACTATCATCATAAAATCTCAAATAAGAATTGCATCAGAGAAAAAAAACAATCAGTTGTATGTATGATTGCTTACCCATTAACATTAGAAGCATTATATCGTTGAGACAGCATAATTCTGTTTTATTATACACATACTGCCTTTCAAGATGCCGTGTAAACATAAACCATCAATATGCACCGATTCCATTCACTACAATGCTAAGAGTAAATGCAATAATGACCGCCCCATTCAAGTCCAAGCATTTCACTTATGCTTTTATCTCTATGACAATTTCATAATATTTAGCAACACTAGCAAAAGAGATACATCTATATTTGTTATGAGATTTTGGATTGATCACTTGCTATGCAGCAAAATTAGGTAGGCTCAACAGTAGAAATTCTGGAAACGAGGAAACATTACACCCACATAATACAAGAGAATATATAGCTGCCAATGGAAAAAGAACTGAACATTACCAGCAGCCTAGACTCATGCTGCTGACTCTTTGATACTCATTCCAGCTGACAAGGATTAACATGTCAAAACTTAATTGGTCAGCATAACTGAACGTGGAGAAAGAGTGCACTTGTGAAGCGTGAAACAATTAAAAAAAATTAGATAAAAGCAAAAGCACTAAAGAAGGAGATGGTAAAGCATAAAAAATGCAAAAGAAAAATTTCAATTTATCTATAAAAGGAACATAAAGGCAGGGAAAAAGTTGCAAACCTTATAATAAATGGAAGGAGGACATTATTCACATCTTCTTTCTCCCATGAAAGCTCATGCTCTTACGTTTCTCATTAAGTGCAAAACGCCTTGCCATAGAAGGATTGTAAAACCTCCTCATGTGAGCAGAGAGTTTGTGGATGGCTCGAAGATCACCAATTTGTGAAAGCTGCATCAGAAAAGAATCAAACTTCTTATACGGCAATTTCATTCCCTTATCAACAATATCTTCTATCAGGAGACATGCATCCTCCACCCTGTTGCAACCGAAGAGCCCATCAATCATCACAGAATAAGTATCAATGTCCTCAGCACAGCTTCTCTCAGACATTTCATGCCAAGTCTCGAATGCTCCATCAGGATCATCCATCTCAAAAAACATGGAAATCAGCATATTATAAGTCTGTACACTAGGCAAACAACCTACCTCAATCATCCTTCCATAAAGCCTAAGAGCTTCATCACTCTTCTTATTTTCACACAGGACCTTTAGGAAACAGTTGTAGGTAACTATATCAGGTGGATAACCTTTGTCTCCCATCTCTTGCAAAAGTCTATAAGCTTCATCAATCTTTCCTGCCAAACACATTCCATCCATGATTTCTTTGAATGTTGAAACATCAGGCAGACAACCACTGCTCATCATATGCCCTAGAAGCTCGAAGCACTCATCCATTCTATCATTCTGGACAAGAGCCACAATCATGATTGCATAAGTTTTTGCAATGGGGGCAGACAAAGTTGAACCTTTTGTCCTCATAAATTCAAAAAGTTTAGCTGCCTCCGTCACCATCCCGGCTTTGCAATAACTGTCAATGGCAGTATTATACGTAAAATTATCAGGAGTATGACCTAATTGGATCATTTCCTCCAAAATCTGTGTTCCTCTAGTCGGGTTCCTTACCCTACACCACCCAAAAAACAATATATTGTATGTATTAGCATCAGGCTTCACCATATTTTTCACTCTCCTAAACATTGATTCAGCATATTCAACCAGACTACACTTGCACAAGGCATCTAATAGCAAGTTAAAAGCATTTATTTCAGGCTGTGTCTTCACCCTTATCCTCTTCTTTTTCGCAAATTTTTGAACATGTGTCAGGTACTTTTGGGTGTAGTTTCTCAGAATGGTTAACAAAACCTCAACAGGAACAACATTCTTGTTACTCCGCTTCATATAATCAAGCATATCACAAACAATGCGAAACTGCTTTACCTTATATTTGGTACTAGTGAGAATGTCAATCATTTCATTATAAGCACAAGTTTCATGAGCATAATTTTGTTGGAGTCCTGCCCACATAAAAAATCTAAAAGCAATCTTCTCCTCTAAATGAAGCCTGCGGAGTATCTCAACAACCAAATCAGTAGTCAATTCTAAACCAAGCTGGTCAAGTTCTTTCTCCATATGAATATAACTATTCACGATCACTTCATACAACTTATCAGCATCACTTCCTCTAACTTCATTTCTTCCCTCAAAAATTTCTTTAGGACAATCAACCATAGTACAATAAGAGCACACAGAAGCATATCTTAAGGAAACTGATGATTTTGGTAAATTAAAACAAGAATACGAAGGAAGAATCGTGATGATGGGAATATGAGAAAAAGATGAAACCCCACTTTTAATGGGAGCAGTTTTGTTCAATGATATAAAGGAAGAAGAAGGATAATTCTTTTTGGTAGAGAACAAGCGTGCACAGAATCGCCTCATCATAATCTTGTGTTTCAGAATTAAAACTAGCTGACTAGTATAGAGCGTATGGAGAATGAACCGATCTTCTTGAAGAACTGAATTAATAAAGGGCAAAAAAAACTAAGGAATATATGATATAGATTCGAAATACCGGACGGAGCTCGATAACGGCGGTGGAGAAGCTTCTAACCGGTCGAATTTCCTGATGGATTGACCGGGAGTTGCAGCCGGCGAAACAGTGAGCTTGTTCGTTCTCTTTTTTGCTTACTATTGTTGGTAGCTATGTGCAAAATCGAACTGAATGCTGAAATGAATCGAACCGTGAGCAATTAGAGTGGTTGGATAGTTGGCAGATCTAGGACTATGGCTGTAAATTTCCAAATTGAACTGAGTGGGCAAGGGTGGGCTGCCCAACATGGGCCGAGAGTGGATCGGTTCTTCGGGGATCCCCCATCGGTGAATTTGGCTTTGGATGTGTGATCTATAAGCGTACAGTAATACATTTGACAGTTAGTAATTGCTTATTAAATTCTACAAAAGCCCGAATGAGCATGATAATCGAACCGAATTAAAAAAAATAATTTAATCAATTCAGTTTACTTAAAGTGAGTTAACCGATTTCAATTGATTTTTAATTAAAAAAAACTATAAAAATATCTTTAAAAATTTTGCAAATCATGGAACCAAAATGAAAATTTCAAATGAAATATAACAATTTAATATTAATATAAAATTAAAATTACACAGCATGCAAACAGAAAGCGGTAACCTTTAGCTCAAAACTTAGTCAACAACTAATTAAATTTTATATAAAAAAACAACTAATTAAATTAAAAAGCAAAAAGTTGGGTTCGAATCAACTCAAACCGAATCCAAAACTCGAAAAGTTGCAAAATTCCACATCCGAACCAATCCTAACTTTTATTCGGAACACTATGCTATCAAATCGATTTTTTGAGCCCTGACCAGATCACTTCGAAATTTTAATTAAAAATATTTTTTCTATTAATTTCCATCTCAAAGTCCCACATGCAAGAAAAAGGTTACCGTGAGTCAAAACTCAATAAATCGGTAAATTAAACCATACAATCAATGATTAAAAACGGCAAAAACACCAAATCCAAGCAATAAAGCCTTCTTATCCAACGAATACAAAAGTAATTATTCGTATATCTTAAAAAGTTAAGGAAAATGTTGATGTTTTATTTCATGATTGCATAAATTGGGCTCAACTCAACCGTTGGAATTAACAAGGTATGTTTTAAGATAAAAAAGAATCACAAAATACAAAAGTAACAAAATTTAAGTAGGTCTAGTTACACAGAGAACTAAAATTATAGAGAGAGAGAGAGAAGCGTAAATGGTAACATTTTTTGTTAATTCAAAATAAACTAACAAACTCAGAAATCAAATTACCACAAATGGAAAATAGATTCATCTCTTTCTTATCCTTCAATTACTTCGCAAAGGTAGATCACAAGAGAGAGTGAGAGATGGAAGTAGATTTGGATTTGAAAGTGAAGAGAGGAAAAAAGGACTAGGGATTTGAAAGTGGATAAAGAAAAAGCAAATGAGGAAAAACGAGTTTTTAAGTTTATGTATATGTGAAATCAGGTTTATTGGTCAGGTCAAATTTATGAGGGTTTTGGCCCGACTCAAACCCAAAATTTCATCAATTCCCCTGCCCGATTTGACCCTAATAATCCGATTAACTCCACTCAAATTTATCGATTCAGTTCAGGTCAGATTTGCACACCCTTAAAGCAAACCCATGTCTAAAATGCAAATAATGTTTTTAAAAACAGACAGAAAGTCAAATGCAGAATGCCAACTGGTTTATGGTTCAATTGATTTGATAAGATTGAATCAATTTTTGATTTTTTCTAAAAATAAAGTATAAACAACAGCATATAAAAAATTTAAATTTCATTCAAAGACCTATTATTTATCAACTTATCAAATATTAAGATTTTAAATATTAATTTTATGTCTTATAAAGTTTGCAAATATAAAAATCAAATAAATTGTTCAAATAAAAGTTATTGTAATCAAATGTAAATAACAAATACACTAGTTAGATAAATATAAACAACATTAATGGTAAATGATAAATCCGGTGATTTTATAAGGAAAAAACCCGTCATGATATTCGAAACGAAACCATATCTGTTGGAGAATGGTAAGATTTGGTCGGGTTAGGCAAAGTTTAATGCTTGCAAAAGAGAAGCTCGTTCGATTGGACTAGTCGTGAACACTCCAATGCTTAAGGTAGTTTTTAAGCTTAGAGAGAGTGTTAAGAGTGTTATGTGTGTTTAAAATGTAGAAGAATATGGTATTTATATGAGACGTTAAAGACCACTTAAGTATTCTATCCAAGCATCAAAGTAAGTCTACGGTAATGTGATATAAGGTAAGCAACAGAAAGGATGAAGGCGTGTGTGAGTAGACTGCTACATGGTAAGTCTTATTTTATCCGATTAGACAACTTCATCTCCTTATTTACCGCATATGTCCATTCATTCATGTTCTAGGCCTCAAGGGCGTTGGGCTCCCTGTTGGTTGAACCTTTCTATTTGGTTATCTTCTAGGTAGAGTGTGATTCAGGCCCAGTGAAAAATAATGTTGAGCATTATTATTTGCCCCCCCTTTAACAATCCGATTGGCAAGATGAATCAGAGAATAGTAAGGTTTAGCCAACCAATTGTTGAAATTTTAAAGATGGTTGTGCCTTCACGAAGTTCACTTTTTTGATTTATGGCCTGCAATATCCTGACCAGAATTGAAAAATATTGTAACGCCCTAAAACTCGGATTGATTATAGTTGGTAAATAGTACATTTTGGTATCAATTTGCAAGGATCAATTATTAAGAATCCAATATAAGTTAGCATTTCTTTCGAGTTTTAATTTAATAATTGTTAATTAAAATATATTATGAAAATTAATATAAATAGATAATAATAATAATAATAATAATAATAATAATAATAGATATCGTAAGAATTATCTACAAAAAAAAGGGGTTGGGATTTAAAAAGGTTAAGTGTTGTGTGTGGATAGAAATTAAAGAAGAAATTAAAAAAAAAAAGAGTGAGAACGTGAGGACCAGATTAGGAACGGAGGGGAAAGGAGCGGTGCTGGCACCGTTGTCTGGCCATCACCACCCACGATGCTGGTGAGGAGGCTCAGATCGTTGCCACCGCCGTTCTCTAGTCACTCCCACAAGCGCCATCTTCCATCGGTGGCGCCGTTCCTTCCATTTCTTCCACCACCATATCTCTCCTTTCTCTCCCTTCTTTCTGGTGATCTTGAAGGCGGTTGAGGGGGTGACGGCACTAGTGGGATCTCGAGGTTGAGGCAGCTTCTCCGACTGCTATCGCTCCTCCCCACTCGCCGGCAGCAAGGAGATCGACGATGGTGGGGGTGGGATATTCAGGCTCCAATCCCAATAAATGACGGCAGTGTTGGAGAGCCTGAGCATCACCTAGAAGTTACCAGTGGCTTGATCTACCAGCGGACGGCTTCGATGCATTTTCGGCGAGCCCAAGGATGACAAAATATAGAAAAAATGCGAAGTTCAACGCTAACAAGTATGTGGATACAAACTACCCTTAATTTCATTGAATTTTGAATTATATGGTGAATTTTATATTAGGCAATTATATAAATTTAAGAAATAATGAGAAATAATTGGAGATAGTAATAGAAAATAATGATATAACATGAAATATATGAGAATAAAAGAAGAAATTAAGTAATTAGTTGCAAAGCTAATTGATGCCGAATGATGTCCATGGAAATCTTAAATGAAATATGGTAATTTATTAGGAATCAAGTGCAATTGTAACATCCTAATGATAAATACATGTGTTATTATGGAATTGAGTTAAAGATAGTATATGGGTATGAGATTATATATAAAACATAATGATGTTTATGAGGATAACAAAAAGACACTAAAATAAATTAAGTGTTAATTAATATATACTAATATACATTGTTGTTAGAAATATATATAGCATAAAGCAAAGCATAAAGAGATTTGTGAGTATTAAAAATTATATATTGACCGAATTGTATATAATGGTATATAAATTGAATAACTAATATTAAATAGTACTCTACTTATAAAATACGTTATACTAATTTAGAGGAGTATAATTAGAATAATTTGAGTTAAATAAACATATTAACATAATGTGCACTATATATATATATATATATATATATATATATATATATATATATATATATATATATATATATATATATATATATATATATAGTGATGTAACATTGTGTGGCTATATACATAAGTGAACAAAAGGGTGAAATAAATTGATGTAAATTAATAATTTGGTGAATTAATGTAAGATGAACATAAGTAATGTGAGAAAATAAATTAAAAGTACTAGATTATATAATGATCGAATTAGACACCTATAATTAATATAACGGAATAAGTTAACTTATTTGGAGTATTTAATAAAAATTGAGTAATATAAGATATAAGAAATAATGGCCGAAAAATATATATAATGGCCGAAATATAGATAAGGGGATGTAAAATATATAAATGATGTTTAGTTGAACAAATAATAATAATTAGGTAAAATAAAGCATACGAAATGTAATATTGTTAACTGAGTGAAAAAGAAATAATAATGAGAAAGGACCCTAATTATATTATAGTTACATAATGTGAAATTTAATGAAATTTAGTATGTGGGCCAAATTATATAGTGAGATGTAAGGCTTAAAATAATGCTAAGTATTAGTTGATATAATATATTATATAATTTCAAAGAAAAAAATTAATATAATATGAGTTTGAATAAACCTGGAAATATAATAATTCTTATGGAAACATTAATGCCATAATAGTGTGGAATTAGATATATAATTAAGGAGAGCCTTGAAATGAGTTGGCATAATCTAATAAAATGAGTAATAATAATGTGAACTTGGATTGTATAAGAAACAAAGCGATAATGGTGGAATATGGTTAGACCGAATTATGTATATTAGATGGAATCATGGGCAATTAGATGATAATTGGCAAATTCTTTTAAATTGAGTAATAATTCAAGAAATAAGTATGCTATAGTTGAGTGGTGTTTTAAATGTTATTCAAATATAATGGTTAATCTGAAAATTATATTATGTAACTATACTAAATTATGTATATTAGTGTAATATGTTAACATATTATAACACCGAGTTAAAACATTGGAAACTCAAATGAATGAAGAAAATAAAAATAAAAAGAGAAAGAAACCAAAGTAACCGAACTGGGTACCTTAATGTATTTGGATGTTTAATTAGGTATGTATTGGTAATTAGATAATTCTATATATAAAGATGGCAATACTATTAATTAGAATGAAACAAAGAGAGATGCATCTAATGATGAAATATTTACATAATAACAAAAAGAAAAACTTGTGGAACTTAGTAATTTTCATGTGAAATTGGTATATATATTTATGTATGATATGAAATTGGGGAGAAAAATATTTTGGAAGGGTGATATTACTTAATGGCTAACGGTATATGTTTGATGATGCACTTGAGAGTGCAATGTGATTAACATAATACGATAAGATTAAATATGGTGATAAAAATGTTATGGGATATGAAATCTTGATAATGCCCTTAGTATTCAGCGAGTAACCAGGACTTTAGGATAGTATGGCTAGCCATAAGGGTAATTACCACATGGAATTCTGATTCCGTTATTGTTTCTGATATGGGTATTGTAACTGTAACTATATGGGATTGATATGAGCCGACACATTTTGATATGATACTGGAGTATAATATCATACCTTAGTGGTATGGTCCCTCCAGCGTATGGGATATTATGTTCCGTTTATCCAGTTTATTGCTATCCCATTGTTATTTACTAGGGGTAAGGTTATAAATTGTATATGTGAAAATAATTATAATATTTAAAAGAAATTATAAATATTCATAAACAGGAAATAAAGTGAACATAATGAAATTAATAAGTTAATGGGGGCAAAATGATAATTATGAAGGAAACGAGAAATTTGGAATGTGAATTAAGAGATAAGAATATCGTATTGTTAATTGGATCAACAATTAATAAAAAATATAACAAATTAGTTAACAAGGGCAAAAAGGTAATTATATCACTGATGTAGTAGTTAAAGAAATTAAATTGAGTCAGTAAGTGAAAAATGTGGTTAGAATTGTGAAGAAGAATAAAATTGTAATTGGGCAAGTAATCAAGGGTAAAATGGTCAAATAATATGAAGAACATAGGATACTAAGGGGTAAAATAATTATTTTAACCAAAAGGATAATACCGTAATTAAAGTAAAGTTTGGGAATTAAATCATAAATTACCACCTCAATAGAAACTTATAGGGACCAAAATACAATTTAAGTGATTAAAGTAAAGTAAAAGTCAACTAGACTAAAATTGAGATTTATTAAGTTAAATTAAAGAAAAAGTCAAACTAAAGTCAAATTGGGTCAACTTAAGGAAAAAGTCCAACTTAGGAATTAAATTGGAATTTTCCATGTAAATATGGAAAATGTCAAAATTTAGTAAGGAAAATAAATGCTGTGAAAATTAAGATAAAGTTTAGTGCAATGAAAAAAAAAATGGATTGGTATTAAGAATAAAGGAATATAAAGGAAAGCAAACAAATTAAGTAAAATAAATATAAGTTAAATATGAAAATGTAAATTGGCCGCAAAGGAGATAATAAAACCTGAACAAGGAGGAAGACGGAAAGAGAAAATTTGAATAAATCTAATTAAGTAATGAACAGAACCATAATGTGGTTAAAGAGGAAGCATTAAAAAGGCGAACTAGTAGATTTGGTCAAGAGAATAAAATTAAGGTCTAATAAAAAGGAAGATCAATAAGTTTCATAACAAAACTTTTAAAAGGGAGAAATGATAGTTAAACTAGAAATTATAGAGAAATAGTTAATCCAGTAGTGATTCAATTAGAAGAATAAGGAACTCAAAAATTATTAGTCGGATGTAATAAAATGAATTACCAATTAATTTTTGTGGAAAGAGATTGTAAATAATGAAGAACTGAAGTTTGAGTGATAAGCATACTGCAACTCAATTAATTTGAGTTAAGCTATGGTAATGACAGTAGATAATTATGATTTAATAATTCTATGGAAGTAATTGGTCAAATTAAGAGGAAATTAAGAACTAAGGCAATTACGAAAAATGCACAGGCAAGAGTATAAAGTTACATGGAAGATTAGAATATAAAGTTAATCAATATAAATAGCATATTTCAAAATATATAAGAGGAGAAAAATGGAAATCATACTAATAAAAATAATAGAAGATAAACTATGTGCTAATGAAATTTTGTGTAGTTGTATCCACCACTAGGCAATATTATTGCTTAGCATGTGGTTTGTTGATTACACGCAAGAAAATGAGATTTCAGGATATGAGAAAGATAGATCGATAGGCATGTACATAAAGACATTGGGATCGCATAAACAATAAAGACGATGTTAGAATTTATGTCTGAAATTTTATATTTACAGTTATTATTGTATTAGTAAATGAATTTGGACTAATATATATATATGTGTGTGTGTGTGTGTGTGTGTGTGTGTATCTGACTAGTATCTCTGTATAGTGTATGGATATATGGTTAAGAGTAGAGTGTTACAAATATTTTAGGCGATTGATACCTAGAGTTGAAGGTTATGCCATTCAGTCTAGGTCTCGGTGCTATTTGAGCGAGGCATCTTATCATATTGTTGGAATGTTTGTTGCCCTCGCTTGGTTTTATTGAGGCATCCGATCCTGAAGATGTGTTTTTTTTTCATTACAGCAGGGCTCTAGGTTTTCTTTCTTTGAGCTTTTCAAGTTCCAGCTTCGAGATTTCATTGGCCTCTCCGAATCTTTGTGATTTTTTAATAAGAAGACTCTCTTGGGCTTGATGTCTGGCCTGTGTGTTCATTTTTGCATTTACCTTTCTTTCTAACTTTATTTGGTCCTCTCCTAAATTTTGAGTCTCGAATGTTATGTTGGGTGTCTTTCTATATGCCTGATGGGCATTACTTTATTAGAGATATTGCTCGAGTGAGGTGCTTTATATTGTGATCGGTCTGATCGCAAGTCGTTGTGTGGTTAAATAGCTTCATTACACATGCTTAGTTCATTGTAGAAGGTAATTCCTTTTGCTCGAACTTATGGATTTTCTTTCAATCTCTTCAAACTCTACCTTCAAATTTTTCTTTACTTTCTTTAGAATTTTGCAAATTTTTGTTAAAAAAGTGCATTCGTGCTCATTTGTTTCTTTACTCTCTTTGTTTGCTTTTTGCCAAACCTTTTTTGAACATTTCAGGATTTGTTCCCCGGTAATAAATTAGGGGCTTTGTTCATTCATTCTTTCTTTGAGTATATCAATCCCAATGCATCTAGTGCCGATCAATTTTTTGATCTCAGCTTCTTAGAGTTATATATAATCGAGGATCCTATAAAAAAACATATCAGATTAAATGTTACTGAAATGAAAAAGGTTGAAGGGTAATACCAATTTTATAAGGGTGTGGTTACTTTATCATGTCCTTCATCCTTGTTAGTGGTGAGAAGACCGTCAGGAAATTCTTTGGAATGGTTCATCTATTATTGCAGTTTTTGTCATGTCTTTTTGATCAAAGAATCATTTAAGATCATAGAATCGACTCTAAGCCAATGAGGAATAGTTGTTGGTTTGGAGAATAATTATAAGTTGCATGTTCCTATCCTCTTTCGACCTTTAACAATTCATTTAAAGGGCCTTGTGCCTTTATGGAGAGGATCTAGTTTGGAAAGGAGTTTGTTACAGGAATTTGATCGGATTAGGAAGTGCGAAAGGGCTTAAAGGCCTTTAAGTCTATTCATGCCTCTTGTTTTGGCTGGTCTAATAAAAAATGTCTTTGTAATCAGCTTACTTTTCGCTCGGGTGAGCAAAATTCGAGTGTCTAGGTCAATAACCAGCAACTCCTATTGTCTCTCAACGATCGGAGCCCCAAAGGAATTTATGAGGGATTCTACCTTACTTTCCCAATTTTTGTCATAAGGATATAGGCCTCAATCTTTTTCATCAATTCTTTATACTTTTCTCAATGATAGGGTTTCTATTTTTTGTTGGTATTTTTTTTTGTGAAAATTTTGTTAAGAGCTTATTTTCTTAAACATTTTTGCAAAGGGTCACTTTAAGCGGACTTATCCGACTAATCAGAGTATAAGGTCAATTTGATCTGGTTGATTGGATCATGGAGTTATTATTTGACTTGTTATACATAATCGAAAAGTTGATTTTTGGTCCATTGATCGGGATCACATTGCTATTGCCTTGCTAAAGGCATACAACATTTTAGTTTAATCTGAGATATAGCCGAGAGCAAATTTACGAGAGTGATTGAGCATCAATCGTATGATTGAGTTTTAATTCATCGATCAAGAGCACATCAGTCGTTGAAGCAGTTATTTTATCGAAATCATCAATCGTGTGACTAGAATTTGATACCTCAATTTAAAGAGCACAATCGGTAGTGGTAGTGTAGTTATCGACCTTTGAAAATTGGAAAATGTTCATTTATTTCATAAAAGAAATCTAATCGATTGAGATATCTGACTGTTCAAAATTTTCTATTTAATTCGTTAAATTTAGGCATTCGAATTGTCGCATTTATTGACATTACTTCAAAAAACTCTAAGTATCTGCCTTATTTAATGACAATCGCTTCATTCCTTGTGCATTATAGTGGTGGTAATTATCCTCTTAACTTTGTGGTGCTTTGGTTTTGGTTTTTTACCCATTGAGGGTCGCCACGTGGTGACTTTTATTGAAGGCTTTTTGCAAGGCAAAAATTTCCATATCTCCTATAAATATGATTATTTTTTTTCAGATTTTGATAAAGTGTCTAGAATTCTTATTTTACCTTTTCCTTTCAATAAGTTCTTAATGTGGCCATCTGAGCTTCCTAAAGCTTTTCATCCTCCTAAAGCCTGTCAGTTTTATTCTCCCATTACCTTTTACCATTTTAGAAATATGAATGAATTTTATTCCCCCAACGAGTTCTTTTTTGTCACTGTATTATCTGTTGATAATAAGTGAATTACCCCTCAGCCCATATGTCCCCCTTCATTTTCTTGACTTCCTCTTTTGCCTTTTGTTTTGTACCACTAGGAATCGTGGTTTGTGGATGAGAAATAATTGAAAGTTTGTACTTTCTTCTCCATTTTTTCTCAGCTTTCGGTTAAAATTGAAAAAGAAGAGGATTGCCAGAGTTGATGAGAGGTAATCTTGGGGTGCAAGTTATAGATGTAGGATTATTCTTTGATGTATTTTTCTATGTATTTTAAGAGTTCCAATAAAATTCCAATATATTACTTTTGTTGTTCTTTCTTATTCCATGTTTCTTCTCTCTCTCTCTCTCTCTCTTTCTTTAATGATGGTTAATCAATCTTTGGAAGTACATAATCATGTTTAAATTACTTTTAAAATTTAATTTTAATTTTTGAGAGCTGATTAATAATCCAACTAAATGATCTGACTATATAGTTACAAAGATAAAGATCCTTTTTTGGTCGACCAATGTGATAGTAGGTATTAGAATATCCTTATTGCTTTTCAATTATGTGACTAATTTCATCAATTAGAAAAATAACGATTCTATCATCAATTTTTTCGATTGGGATTAAGAGAATGTTGACCAGAATTTGCAATAATTTCATTGATATTTTAATTTGCAATTGCAATAATTCATTCATCAATCTTTCGATTGGAATTACATTCCTTGATCAGAAAAAGCATTGATATTATTACAATGGTTCATCCATCCTATGATTGGAATAATAACTTGTACATCAATCTTTCAATTAAATTATTCAATCAAGAAAAACATCGATCGAAATTATAGTAGGTAGTACGTCAATCATTTCAATTGGAATTCATCAATAATTTCAATTGGGATTCATCATTATTTCGATTGGGATTTAATTCTTCGATCGACAATACATCGATCGGGAAAATGATATATCGATAATTTCATTCGAAATTACATATACATACTTAACACAAGAAAAATATGTTAACTTTCTATAGGATTTAGGGAATATACCTTTTAAATATCCTCCCATTGTTACATCTTTATAGTGCTTTGCCAAGTCTTGGATATTCTTAGTCATTTATTGAGGCTATAGGCTTTTATCCATTTATTTGCTTCTTCAGGCCATGTTGCTCAAATCTTCATATTCAGAAGAGGAGGATCTTCTGGGGTGAAGCCTTTCAGGTGTTTTCCCCTTGCAAGATGCCTTTGGAGTCTTTACTTTCCTACTTCAGGTTGTCTTTCATGCTCACTCGAAGGGGAGTTTCTAGGTTAAAATATGGGATATTTCTGATCATCAAATGAAAAAAGCCCTAAAAAGTAGGATCCTTCATATCCCAATGAGTTCTTATTTAGTTTGATTCAATCGAATCTTTTCCTTTTTTCATTTTTTTTCGAACACACTTTTCTTATTGGAGGGGTGATATCGACCCCTTTGTGCACTCGAAAGCCTTGTGTAGTTGGGCGACCATAGACGTAGGGCACGAATCATTTTGTATCAGCTTGAAACAAGTGCATGTTCTTTCTTCTTAGCTTGGAACATCTTTCGTACTGCATTGCATTTCCTCCCTCTTCTAGCAAATGGGAGAGGATGCAACTTTATAGCTTTTTTTGGTGCTTCTTTTCCTAGGCAGAAGAGTACTGCATCAGTGTATGTGATCAAAAGGGAGAGATATCTCACCTTCTACTATGCTTTTTCCACCTCCAATTGATTTGCTTATAAATGGAGAAGAAGGTAGCTCTATTGCCTCTTTCAGTGTCTCACCTTGCAAGAAAGCACTGGGAGGCTTGTAGACCAATGTGTAATATCGCAGAGGAAAGACGTTTCATTTTTCAATAGACCTATCATACGGTACTTCATTTTTCTTTGGTTATAGAGATTTTTCTCCAATTTGTATTCCTTTAATTGAAATTCTTTATCAGAGGTCGGCACTTTCTTTTGGGAGCAATTGTAGTCATTAGCTAGAGCTCTTACATATAGTCTCAAAGACTTTTATGGAGTTCTTTCGGTTTGGCCATGCAAGATTGTGATCGTGGTTAGATAGGAGTCTTTGAGGTTCATCCCATTCATTGATAGATTTAGATCCACCTTAATTGTATTCAGATTAGGCATTCCAACTTAGCTATAGACTCTCAATAAAAGCACTAAATGATAGATCTAGAGATTTTATAAGGGAAGAGCCCATCATAGTGGTCGAAATGAAGCCATATCTATTGAAGGATGGTGAAATCTAGTCAGGTTAGGCAGAATTTAATACCTATAAAAAAAAGCTTTCCCGGTTGGATTGGGCATAAGCACTCCTATATTTAAGTTAATTTTTAAGCTCAGAAAGAGAAAGTAGTGAGAGAGTATTAAGAGTGTTGTGTGTGTTTAAAATGTAGAGGAACCTAGTATTTATAGCAGATGCCGAGGACCACTTGAGTATTTTATCCAGACATTAGAGTAGGTCTGCAGCGATGTGACATAAGGTAGATGGCAAAAAGGATGGATATATGTGTCAGTGGACTATTGCAAGGTAAATTTTGTCTTATCTGATCGGACAGTCTCATCTACTTATTTGCAGTGTGCGTCCGCTCATTCACTTGCTAGGCCTCAGGGGTGCTGGGCTTCCTATTGTTTGAGCATTCCTATTTGGTTGTCTTCTAGGTCGAGTGTGCCAGTAAAATATAATGTTGAGCATTATCAGTAAAAATTCAAATAAATTAATTAAATATGGTGAACAAACATCATCAAGCACGATCATCCTCATTTTTGTCCACACATAAAGCTCAACTCCATTTAAATTTCCTTTCATAATTTCCTAATAAAAAATAAGGTAAATATAAACAAAACATTTGTTAGATTGGACCACCAAGGCATCCTAGATAATTAATGTGATATCAAAATGATTTTATCACATTTTGTTTCTGTATTTAATCCAAACAAATAATAAGGTGCAATATCAAAACATAATTGCAAACATGAAGTGATGACACTTGAAGTCACTTAAAATGGAATAAAAACATCAATATCTACCAAACTACACTAACATCACTTAAGCATTATCTTTAAACACTTTATAGTTTAAAGTTAATATCTACCAAATTGGAAAATGTCATGAACATGTTAACTAGAAATCTAAGCTTAGAAAAAAAAGAATAATATCATACTTCTCATTAGTCCATTCTTACCACCAATTTCCATTCTACTAATTTAGATATATCTCAATCCTAAACCATAAAATCATATCAAATCATAAAACTGAAATAAGCATCAACATAAAACTCAGTTCACTAATGTTTTTAAAATCTCAAATTTATATATGTTAATTTCATTCCAATATTGGCCAAACCGATTCATCAAGAAACACAAAAAATTAATCAATCTAACACAAAGTTAGCTAATAATAGAATTAACACTTAAATTAACTAATTTCAGAACTTAACCAGTTTATCAAGAAGTATTGAGTTTTGATAAATTTAATTAACCAAATTATCAAGAAGTTTTGAGTATTGATAAATTTAAAGAATCCAACTTAGCTGAATATATAAGGATTTTTTTGCAATCAAACATAACTTAATTGATTTTTCCTCAGGCAATTAGATTAACCAATTTTAAAATTAGCTAAAAAAAGAATATAAAAAAAGATAAGAGACAAATTTTCAGAAATATATAAGGATTTCTTTAGGTTAAGGAATTAAACCTAAATCCCATAGAAAAAAAAGGAAAACAACATAACTTAAATCAGTTTAGAATAGAAAATACAAAAACTAATTTGAAAAAAAAGCTAAAGAGATAAACCAATGAAGCTAAGATTGAAATTAGATAAAGAGAGAGATAAATGACAAAATTAAAAGAAAATTTATTTTGTGAACTCTACTTATTTATTATGCTCAACAACCTTTAAAAAGGCAGCAGTACAACTAAAACACGAAAATAACATTGAGAATAATGAAACAAATGCAAATAGTGGAGTTTGACTTGTAACACCCTATACCTGATTAAATTTTTGAGCTGGATACAGAATGTTACACACGATCCTAATTTTAAATTTAATTAATTACAAAATTTACTACCTAAAAAAATCTTATCATTCTCAACAATGCAGTTTATTTTGTAGAAATTTTGGTAGAATTTTTCTTATAATTGTTTAAAAATCCCCTATAGGAAAACTTTAATACACTGCTATTTCAACCTATCCTAATATCCATATCCAATCTAAACTCCTTTCACAAAACAATTTGCCCATCCTTAATATTTCAACTCTTCTTATTCAAAATTCATTTATCACCCTACACAATATCCTTATGTGTTCAGTTTATAAATTTAGATACATAACTTAATTATAATTAATTGATACAAAACTCACTATCACAATAATGCTTTAAGACTATTTATCAAGTGTACATTTTAAGATATTAGTAGCATCTTCATAAAACTTGCTCATCTCAACTTAAATATCCTTTGAGTATCAATAGGACTGTCATTCCTTTTTCCTCAATCTCAAGAATATTTTCTTTAAATCTGCTCACGGAAACAATCATGTGCTAAGCTTGTAACTTAGTGAGAGTACTCTACTAAACTTACTTTTTCAATATCACAAATTCAAGCTTGATATTAACAATTCGTTCAAGTAAATTACATACATATAATTAAGATATATATACACACACACACACACATAAAAATAAAATAAGCAAAAGATTCATAATATACAACTAAATCATAATATTTAAATCCAAACTAACATTTTTACCTATAAACATAAGATTATACAAAATAAATTGCCTTTTTGATTATATAATATAAATTTTTTTATCAAGTATACAAGTTTTGCCAAATCCTACTTAATTGTTATTTTCAAATTGGCATTTTAATTCGCATAAATTATTCGTTAAATATTTTTAGGAGACAAGAACATCAAGTCCCAAATATCGACATATGCGTACGCGCGCGCATGCGTGTGCACACACACACATATATTATTCAAAATTATATTAAATTATTCCAAATTATTCAATGCAAAATTAATAGAAATATAAATCTTACAAACTATTTACTTATATGTTAAAGTGCTTTAATTAAATTTTTATTCACTTGTTCATTTTTTTATACTTGCCCCTAATATAATCTAGAGGAATTGTATCGAGCTAGATAAGCAGGATTTTAAATATAGGATAGCGTTTTAGAACCATCGGTCTATTACATATCTCTTATCATTTCTTAATTTTAGATATATACATATCAAAACTAAGCTCTCAGAGCCATTCAGTCCAAAACTCAAAGATTATATATTTAAACTGAGCTCTCGAAGCTATTAAATCTAGTAAACATATTATGATACAGTACTGCTAGACTCCTTAATTGGCATGCCAACCTTATCCTACTCCAAGTCCTATCTATAATACTAAGGGCAGCATAATTGAATTCTATCTTTTTTTAATTTAAACACTTAATCACATAACCATAATTGTTAATCAAATGTCATTCATGTCAAGTTCTTTAAACCACTAATTTCCTTTCACGTAACATATTTCCACTTTCTAAAGTTAAAGGAAGATCAAAGATTAATAGAAGTATTTACAACTCAAAATCTAAATTTTGCATTACACACATGCAATTTCCTAGACAACTATCAATAAACAATTCAACCTAACTAATAGCAAATAAATGCTTTGTCAAATTTTAACATATTTCTTAATATAAACATGTATTGTAACATTCAGTCATAAATACATAGCACATACATATTGTATCTCATCTTTTTTCTTAACTTGCAATAAGTAAATACAAAGTCACACCCATAAATTCTATCCAATCAACAATTTTAATTACTTTTCTTTGGATTAAAAAAAAAATCATGCTTATTTTATTAATTATTGTAATGGTGTCAACACCGGATCAGCCGTGAACAGTACTTTTCGATGGTAAATAGTGCTTTTCGGGCCTGAAAGGACACCCGAAAGTCAAAAATATTTTATTGGACCATCGGAAAATATTGGTCATGGTGAGTCCGGGGTTAAAATTTCAAGTGAAATTGAGGTCAAATAGACCTCCAAAAGTCAAAAATACGAAAAAGTTAGCGAGTCATTTTCCCTGGTAGAGAAGGTGACTTGATTTTTCGTAAATAATTAAAAATAGTAAATAAGCTCTGAATATTGCCAGATTTTGCATGCCTACATGAATTTTTGTGTAGAATATTTTAGTGATGAGAATGAAATTTTTCGGTGACACTGGCAGTTGTCGAATCGGACCGATAAATTTGAATCGGACCGATAACGAACTCTGATTGAGCCAAAAATTTGCGTGCTAGCTATTTTTGATATGATAAGAGTGATAAAATTATTTTTAGAGTGATTTGATGGCTGGAAGAGAGAGAAATTGGATTGGGCCTTTAGGGGCCTAAATTGGGCCTTTATAGTTAATTGGGCAAAGCCCATCATTTTGGCCCAATTTTAGGCCTATTAGGGAGGTATTTAAAGGCTGGAATTCTGGAGAAAACTCCAGATTTTTTCTGTGTCTCCTTCCTCCTTCATTTGGCCGAATTTACTCTCACTCTTCTCTCCCTCTCTTTTACTTCTTAACCACTCAATATCTCTCTCAAATTCCAACTTAGGAATTGTAGTTCCATCCCTCTAATACACTAAAATTGCTTCATTTGATTGATTTGGGCAAAGAAAGTGAAAAAATCAAGGAAAGAAATAAAGAGGGGTAAGTTGGAGCTTGAGATATTTAATTTTTTAAATTGATTTCTTAGTGGTTTTCCATAGATTTTTAGGTGTAGATTATGATTATAAGGTTGGTTTTTGCATTTGAGAACAAGAAAATGAAGAAATCTACGCTTGAATGGGCTACCTATGTAGGTGGTGAAGAAAGAAGGAGTTTTTCAAAGGACAAAGGCAAGGAAAAGGAAGCCTAGACTCCCTAATTCAAGAAAAAATTGTAAGTGATTAAATAATCTTTACATTTTCTAAGTTTATGAATTTTTCTTAATTATGTAATTAGGGTAAAAATATTTAAAGTTGTTAATTGATGTAAATATGTTAGGGTAATTGTAATTAAGTTAGAGAAATGATGAATGAAAGATGAAAATGAAGGAAATACAATTTTTAGAAAGGTGAATTAGGGTTGACCGAATTTAATCATTAGGGTATATAGTGAGAAAACTGCATAAAAATAATAATTGTTAGCTTAAATTAATAGTAGACATGAAAATTAATATTCATGAATTTTTAAAGAATATTTGGAAATAATTTGGGAATTTTCAAGATTATTTATAGTGTATGTATATAGTAGAAGTTGTGATTTATAGTGAATTAATTAATTATTTTAATAAAAAATGATAATAAATAATAAATAATGCATAAATAAATTTTATTGGCAATTATTGAAATTATTGTGATTTTATTTAGAATTTAATGTTAATATGTATATTGAAAACAATTGAATTATTAGTTAACAATTGTATAAAAATATTGAAAATAATGAATTTATGTGAAATTAAATTAATGTCAATGAAAAGAAATAAAAAGTCAATTATGAAATTTTTTGGACTTGAAAAGAGTTAATAAAGAATTTGTTACTGTGCCCTTAGAATTAGTCTGGCAGTAAAAACTAGTTCTGGATATAGTTGGCTAGCCATAGGAACACCTTTTACCGCGGTGCAGGTCATGGCGACTTGCTTTGCTATGGTAGGATCATTGATCTCCATAGCTTAAGTGTTAAAGTGAAAAGTGCAGTGTTCTGAGAATGATTCCTTGGAAGTCATTTCTCTTTTTAGTGGGGCCCGTGGGGTCCATGTTTCGTGTATCCGGTTTAAGATTTTCTGTTGGATCTGTACTAGGGGCATAATGATAATAAATTGAGAAAGAAATGAAAAGACAATGAAAAGTAAGAAAAGAAAGTGAAAAAGGATCATAATGAAAGAAAAAGAAAGTTTAGGGACAAAATGATAATTTTTCCAAAAAAGTGTAAAAAGTTAGTAAATTAAGTAAAAATTAATTAAATAAGGATAAAACAGTCAAATAATGGTTAAATTATTAAAAAGGTGAATTTTATTGACAACAAGGACTAAAATGTAATTTCGCTTATAAAGGACTAATTGAGCGTAAAGAAATGTAAATGACTTCGTTTATCCGTTTAAAGATCATAATTGAGCTTGGAATGGCAAAATTATAATTATGTGACAAAAAGGAAATAACCTTGAAAAAAATGTTAAGTTATTGTTTTAATAATTGATTTTATAATTATGTTTAGGTATGTGTTAATACTTAAGACTAATAATGAAAATGTTAGGAAAGGTATCGATTATTAGTCACCACTGAGCATTTTGAGTGGTCAGCATGTAGTTTTACTGCACGCAGGTAATCAGGAGCTGGAGCAAGAATTCAAATTGCAAGACTTCTTTTAGGATGCTCTAGTTCATAAATTTTGGCATGTATATATATGTGTACAACTTTACTTTTGGTTATGAATTGTAAACGGAAGTTATTTTAGTAAACTATTTTTGGAATGGAATGGAATGGATGATAATATATGGATATGAATTATATTATTGATTGTTGTGTCTCTGAGAGGCTGTGTGGCTTGTTTGCATTTCAGGGGGCTAGTCCTATGTATAGCCATTATATTGAAAAATTTTCATTAAATGCATAGTAAATTGGATAGTTATAAGTCATCGAAAAAAAAGATAGCTATTGGTTAAGTAAAGGTTAATAAATTTTTAACTGTAGAAATTAAGTTGAAAAAAAAAATTTCCGGTCTCCGATCACCGGTACAGTATTAGGAGGGATAAGGGTGTTACAATTATTCAGTAGGTTTCGTATTTCTCAAATTTTATTCCTTAAACATTTACTCAATTTTAAATTAACATTAATTCTATAAATTTAATTAAGTTATTTGACTATGCAATTACATTTATAAACCCTTAATTTGACAAATCTCAATTTTATTTTATTAACATACTTAAAAATTCCTAATTTCTTTATTGCATAATCTTAATAATTAGGAGAAAGGTAAATTTAGTGGAGTAATTATCGAATTAGAGCCAATTACTTCAATTTTAACTCATTTTCTATTAAATTTAAACTTGTCCCCCCGGTCGTCAGAGTTTTATCAGTAATGCACCACTACTGTCGACGTGAAGTTCAGAGCGTTAGGGACCTGCTGAGGGTGGTCACATGCTCAAATGTCATCTGGTTGGCTAGAAACTTCCTTGAAAGCTCTCTCGATATACCCATCTTTGATATCCCTACCACCAACGAGTGAGGATAATCGGTGAGCATAGAAAAGAGCGCTTGGTCATAAAGAGTCCAACGGTGGTGCTTGGGTCACCATCTCGCCGATGTTGATCGGAATCTAGAAGAGAAGTTTTTTATTTTTCAATGCTAGGTGGTCTATTATCTGCCTCAAACCTTTTCCTCTATTTCTCTCATTCTTTCCTTTTTCTCTCTCTCTCTCTCTCTTATATGTTATATTTTCTTTTTTTTTATATATATATAACACTTCTTTATTTCTTATGACCCATGTTTAATTCCTAAAAAAATCTAGACCTTTCTTATCTAGGCATTACATAACTTTTAAAGACTAGGTGACTACAATTGAAAAATAAAAAACATGCTTAAGACTATGGACTTAATCTATCTAACTAAGTGATAGCTAGAAATTATTAATAACAATTGTTTTTCATGTCAGCACTCTCCCTTAAAGCTAATGTTTACAACATTAGTTTAGTAATGCTTGATTGCAAAGTACTCTTTTTTTCATAAAATCTTCCAAACTGTAGATGCCAAGTAATTTTTGGAGCTTTTGAAATTTGAGGGGCTTTGTAAACAAGTCAGTAAGTTGATCTTCACTTCTATAGTAAATGAGTTCAACTATTCTTTCTTTTGTGAGCAAACGTAAGAAGTGGTATCTGACATCCATTAATGTTTTTGCTCCTTATGAAAATCAAATTCTTTGACAACTGGATGGTTGAACTATTATCACAATAAATTATAGTAGAACTTTCTTGGTTAAACTGAAGTTCTTCAAGAATTTTCCTCTACCAAATTGTTTGAGAGGCACATGCTACTTCTGCTACAAATATTACTTCAATTATTGAAATAATGATAATAGGTTACTTTTTTATGATAATAAGATAGCTCCTGATGTAATGACCTTACCATAGAAGGATTTAAACCTACCGTTCATATCTGTTATAAGCATTCAACATACACATGCATATATCTGACATTATTTAATAATACATAGCTCAACTATACTCATTAATCACATGATTACATTATTTACAAATTCACATATATCACTCTCATTTGTACTTATTTTTACGTATCAGAATCATTATTTCATTAAACATTACAAGTTGTATACTATTATTATTACAATTATAAAGTTATTTACAAATATATATATTTACATTTCATTAAAACTAAATATGTTTCATGTGAGACACTTTAGTCCTAGCCTTTGTGTTGACCATCCACCAGCAAACTTATCCCTGAGCAATCTTAATAGAGCACCTACATGAATAAACACACGTGCTAAGCTACAAAGTTTAGTAGGAAAAGAGTATATTAAGAGAAACTACTTATTGGAACTAATATTAAACAAAACATGTGATTAAGATAAACATGTAAAAAAAAGAATTCTTTCAATATATGTCATACCAAACATTAATGGAAACAAGTCCTTTAATTGGGCATTAAAGTCATGCTTTCAAATCAAAAACTCATATATATATATATATATATATATATATATATATATATGTTCATTACACTTTCAAATTGTCAATAAGATTTGTCATGTAACTTTTCCCTTCTGATTCATATGGTCATTATAAATGCATGCCTAAGTTCTACAGGAGTGGATAATAGGTGTTGTGGATACCTGAAGGTATCAATGCTGTAGGATACCCAAATGTATCAAAGCTATAGGATACCCAAAGGTATTAAAACTATAAGTCCCAATTCGGGACTAACTTAGGACCCAAATGGGATCAAAACTGTAGCAACTACGATATCACCTTATCGGAATGCCTATTTATCCATTACCAAGTACTATAAGCAGGCATTACTTTCTTTTACATGTCATTTCACTCTTTAAATCAACATATTATTGGAATCAATAAATATGTAAACAGTATCATCAAATCTAGTTACACTATCAAATAATCAACCATATATCACCTCCCTTTTATTATTACTTTATTCATAGAACTCATGCAATAAACTACAAGTATCACTAAACAAGTATGAACATACATACATATTTATTCCAAATGAGGAATATATCTATATCTTTTCATGCTTACACTTACATATCCTTCAGTGTGTACTTGCCAAATATAAGACTATGCATATATACTTTCAATATACTTAATAAAACACTTATATTCCATTATCATGTATAAGAATTTAGTATCAAATCATTTATAATCATGTACATATAAATATTTATTGTTCATACTAACATGCTCATTTACATTTTATATATTTATAGCAGTAATGTGTTTGGACATAGTAAGAGCATCTCCATATACATGTACTATTTGGATTCATAAGGCTTCCAATTACAAATCATGCTTTCAAATTTCTTTCATGATTTAATCTTAAATTTTCATATCCAAATATGTGTATGTATTCCTATATGATTTGTGTTTCATGTCTTCTATTTATCCTTTAATAGTAGTAGATGTATTAAGAGTAATTACATAAATAACATCATATGCTAATAATTATTTATGCTAAGGATCAATTGGTATTCATATCTCAATGTGGCATTATGGATTTCATGTACATAACAACATGTTATGTTCCTCAACATGTGTTCCTAATGTTTTAAAAGTGTTCAAAAAAGTTTAAAAATCATTTGGTAATGTTGCAGGATCTAAAAGTTAAGTATAAATTGGAACAAAGGAAGGTCATAGATGAGACAAAATGGTTTCATGGTAGAGACAAAAGTATCTCATCCGAGATGATGTAATCTGCACAGAACTTAGTAGGTAGACTCCTAGGTTCAACTTGTACACCCATTTGACCTAACAAACGTGGTTTTCTTAAAAAACTTTCTTTTAGATATTTGTTCTACTATGTCTCTAGTTTTTATAGAATCAAGAATCATGCAATTTGGACTAGTATACAAAGAGATACATATAAAACATACAAATAGCTCCCATTGATAGGGTAGCAGTCATAACTTAACTTCAAGCCAAAATTCGATATACATAAAGGTAAAATTCAATTTGGGTTCCTCTTACAAACTCTTAAATCTATGTATTAACTTTAATTTCAAACTAGACTTACTCTAATTGGTGCTCTAAAACTTGTATTATCATTAAAACAATCTTGATATGTCTAGTGATTCCTATAATAGAATTCCTCTTTAACACTTTTTTACATTATTACCAACTTATTTCATGTCTAGACTTTTGAATCATACTCTCACATAATTCAAATAGTCTCTACAATATTTACACTTAATTTCTACTTATTAAATATAGATACAAAGAGTTTGGGGTTCTCTTACCTTTGATGCCTAAGAAATCCTTTTTACTTCCTTGATAGCTTTCTCTCCTTTCTTCTTGCTTAATTCTCATTCAATGCTACATAATTCACACTTTAATTGTAAATCCACATTCTTTACTGTTAACTTAACTTTTAGATATTAAGAAGAAGAAGAAGAAGAATAGTAAAAACCTACTTTATGCTTCCTTAACCTTCAAACCTTTACTTATCTTTAATACAATTCTTAATTTACAAATGTGAGAGGGAGCTTTGCAAGAGAGTGACAATAGAAAAATGCAAAGAAGAAATGCCAAAAAGGGGTTCTCCTTAGCTGTCTTCCTCATCTCTACTTAAATATCCAATTCCACTTCCTTTTAGAAAGCTAGGTGTCACTTTCTTATATGGCCATTTGTGGCCATTAAGACAACTTCTATTTTAATCCTCTAAAAATTTTATTTTCCTAATCTTTTCTCTCACTTATAATTTGATTCAATTAGGTCATCACTCAATACTTTTTAAATACATAAATACATGTTAAATTGCCAAGTTACTAATTTTCCTTATCTTTCCTCATAATACCCTTTATATCCCAATTCTTATCTCTTTGTTGCCTCGAGTGTGCCATTTGCATGCATTCCTCTTAAAGTATAAGTTAGGGCCTTACACCTGACCCCAATATAAACATATATCTATAATTGTTTTTCCTATCATCGTGATCTCCTTATAATCACTACTTTGTAAATCCAATTGATAATGGTGATTTATATGATGTTTTTAGTATGTTTTTAGGTGTTTAATTGAGTCAATTTTGTGTTAATTAGGTTGAATTTGAGTTTAATTGGTTAATTTTATTTTTTGGAGTTAATTATAAATTTTGATGTTTTTTAGGGTTATTTTATAAGAAAAATGACTTAATTGTAAAAAGGCAAGTAATTATGGGCCAAAAGTGTAAAATTGGAAAATTTATGCAAGAAATTGATGCGAGAAAGTGAACGTCCAGTACAGAAGGTTTTCCCATGACCACGTGAATTAGATGAAGAAAACCACACATGGCCACGTGAAGTTTTGAAATTAAGAATGCATGGCCACGTGAAAAATATTGAAGAAGTATGCATGGCCACGTGAGAAGGAGAAAAGAAGAGCAACCAAGTAACACGTGAGCACGTGTGAAACAAAGGAGGACCACACGTGACCACGTGTGAGGAAGAACAAAGGCAACACGTGACCTCGTGTAGAAATACACTGGGACACACATGGCCACGTGCTCAGTTTCCCATTCCATGAAGGATTTTCTCCGAACTTTCTATTTTAGCAGAGTTTGCTTCTTATTTAATTTCTGGAGTTTAAGAAGGGCTTTACTACGTCTTTGGCCTATAAATAGCAGTCTGAAACACCAGAGAAGGGATCCAATCTTAGAATTAAGCTTAGTTCTTTTACGTAGTTTTCTGTTTTATTATTTTCTTCAAAGTTTTGTTTTAGTTTTTAAACATGTTTAGGAAATAGTTTTTCTTGTTTTGCTAATGGATTCTTGAAAACTTATATTTTCATTGTTATGACTTTATTTTGAGCTTAATTTCAATATCGGTTGATTATTTCTTGGTTTTAAGCATATTCTAATCTTTGATTGTATTGAGATTGATTGTTGGTTTATTGAATAAATAACTAAAAATTAGTTTTGACATAATTAATGATTTGCATGTTCTTGGGTTAACTCTTTAATATTTATGCATGATTATTATCCGAAATATGAGATAATTATGTGTTAATTTTATTGGTTAATACTAAGAGAGGAAGAACTAAGAATATGTGAAAGTTAAATCTCTTAAAAAAGACTTTAATAGACATCTAGGAGGATTAATTCAGACTTTTATGCTAAGTGTTGAATTGTTCTGAATAAGAGAATTTTAATGCTTGGAATGATAATCTTAAGTAAAATTATCTGATTTTATTTATCTGAATTCTTCATAATCACTGGTGTTCCTTTTGAATTTAAGTCATTACAATGAAAGTTAAGGTGGATAGTTTCTTTAGCAAGAGAATTCCAGTTATTATTTTGTTTTTAATTCATGTTAATTTATTTTTAGCATTCATTTTGTTTCATTGTTTATTTTGTTTAATTTTTGCTTTTACATAAAAAACATTTGGAAAATAATCTCGGATTAATTTAATTCATACATAGATATTATTCTTAGCAATCCATGTTCCTTTGGGTACGATATTTTAGGGTCTTAATCTATATTTCCCTATATTACTAGCCGATCTAGTACACTTGCTAGCATCCGGTCACCAATCAACTCTCATTTTTCTCCTTTGTTGTAAAATATTCCATAATCTACAATTCCTTGCAAATATAGCAAAATTTGTCTTGCCATTTTAAATTTCATCTCCATTGAATTTTTCATGATTCTATTGATGAGACTTACAACAAGCATGATATCTGGCCTTGTGGCTATCAAATACATCAAGATTCCTACTATTTGCTTATAATGAGTGTTGTCAAGTTTTCTTCTTTCAAGATTTATCACAAGCTTGATACTTGTGTTTGCTGGTATGCTAATAGGATTGCAATACTTCATATGAAACCTATCTAAAATCTCTTCCACATAAATTTTTTGAGAAACAAAAATTCCAGTAGTAGAGTGAACAACCTCTAAGCTAAGAAAATAATATATTAATCCAAGATCTGACATATCAAATTCAGCCATCATAGACTTTTTAAAATTGATCAAATATGACACAATTATTTCCAATATAGATTAAATCATATACATATAAACATACCATAAGTATCTTTCCACCATCTCTTTGTTTCATGAAAAATGTATGTCCATAAGGGCATTTAAAAAATCTTCTATAAAAAATAGGCCTTTATATGATTATATAAAGTCCTTGGGGCTTGTTTTAGTCCATACAAAGCCTTTTTTTAATTTTTACACTTTTCCTTCTTACCCAACTTTAACATAACCAAAAGGTTGATCAATAAATACCTGCTCCTCTAAGTCTACATGTAAGAAGGTTGATTTGCCATTTAATTGGAAGATAGGAAATGAATTTTATACTGCTAGTGTAATAAATATTCTGATCATGTCATGCAGGATAATAAGAGCGAAGAATTCTTTGTAATCAATCTCGAACTCTTGCTTTTAGCCTTTAGCTACCAAATGTGTTTTGTATTTATCAACTTCACCATTTTGGTCCTGTTTTGTCTTGTAAATCCATTTCACACCAATGGTTTTCTGTCCCTTTAGAAGTTCACTTGACTCCCAAGTGTTATTTCATTCAATGGATGCAATCTTTTAATCCATCAACTTCCTCCATTTAAAATGTTCGATTGCTTCATCAAAGGTGACAGGATCGCAATCTGCAAATAAAGAAAAGTAGGTGAATAGATCTTTAGTGTGGTCTATCCCTACCATTTCATAATTACTCATCCATGCTGGTCGAGTTTAATTTCTTTATGCCTTTGGTTCAATTATTGCTATAGGAGAATTTAAGATGATCGCTGGTTGATTTTGAGTTGTAGTGCACTATTGCACATTGTCCTCAAGTTATTACCTTGATTTGGTTTCTTGTCTATCAAATTATATAGGAACAAATTGATAAGCTTTGCTTTCCTCCCAAGTTTGAAAGCTTTCTTCATCAAAAATCACATCTTGACTATTAAATATCCGCTTTATGGTTGGATTATAAAGTTTGTAAGCTTTAGAGTGATTATTAACACCATGAAAGATGCATTTTTCACCCTTGTCATCTAGCTTCTTTCTTTTTTCATCAAGGATATATGCTTAAGCCACACATCTAAAAATTCAAAAGTGATCCACCATTGTTATCGACCATTCCATGCCTCTTTTGGTGTCACATTTTGAACAACTATAGTTGGACTTCTATTCAAGATTTGGATACTCCAATGGATTATTTCTGGCCAAAAAGTCTTTGGTATTATGCTCATCGCTAACAAGCTTCGCACCATATTTATAATTGTGTGATTTTTCCTTTCTCACACTTACCATTTCACTAACTTTAAAGCTTTTGAAAGCTAGTAAATCTTTAGACTTCTCCTGTAAAAAGTAAAACCAAGTTTTTTTCTTGACTTTAGATCATCAATAAAGGTAATAAGATATCTTTTAACTCAATTGCAAAAAGGATTGATTGGCCTGCATATATTAAAGTGTACAAGCTCCAATAATTTTGTTGCTCTTTGTGATTTTCCCTTAGGAAATGGATCTCTATATTATTTACTAACAACACACTTTTCACAAATCTTGGAAGGGATTGTGAAACTTGGAAGAAAAAAAACCATATCCTTCTATTAAAGTGTCCTTAAACCACCAAAGTTATGATAACTATAATGATAGTGTTAAAGTTAGGCAATATCCTATAATTTTCCTATAAAACAAGAGTGGTTAATGTTGTTGAAATGCAATAGAAACATCATATTTGCCATCATCAAAACTTGAGAAATTAAGCCTAGTGTTTCATCATGAATACGACATACTCCATTTATAATCGAGATCTTATAACCCTTCTCTTGTAGCTAACTAATATTTAATAGATTTATCTTCAAATTTGGAACATACAAGACATTAGAAATTGCTTGCATGATATCATTTTTTATGCGAATGATTACTTTTCCTTTCACTATAATTAAGGCTTTGGAATTATCTTCAAATTTCACAATATCTAAAAATGATTCATCTAGCTTGGAGAAAAGTGACTTGTCATCGTACATATGAATTTTACACTCTGTATTTAGACACCATAAGTTCTTCTTGGTTTTTTCTTCATAATGACATTAACAAGGATATTTCCTCAATTTCTGCAAAAATAGATTTTCCTCTATTGTTCTTAGATAAATTAGTTCAACATTTAGACTTTTTAGATTTGAAATGTTTATACTTATGGCATTGGTAAAATTCCATATTTAACTTTTTACTACTTTTTGGTTATTGATTTATCCCCTCCACATCCTCTTTCTTTACCTTTACATCCTTCTCTTCCTTTTACTTGAAATGTGAAAGCTTCATCACCCTGAGACTAAGAGTTTCTTCCTTCATTGTCACCTTGGGCTTTGCCATTACCTCACCCTCTACCTTTTAAAGCTGAAAGAAAATTATTGGTTAATAATTGTAATGCTTGCTTCTGTTTGTCTTATTGTTGTTTCATTTTTTGCTCATGAACTATTAAAGAACCTTACAGTTCATCAATTGAAAAGAAGTTCAAATCCTTAGATTCTTTAATTGAACACACCATATAATTGAATTTAGGTATCATTAACAAAGAATTTTTTCAACTGTAGTCACATCCTACATCCTCTCACCATGAACTGCATCTTGTTAACTATATTGTCATCATTCTTAAGAAAAAAAATCAGAGAATGATTCTCCAAATTTCATTTGATGTGATTTAAACTCTTGTTGAAGTGTTTAAAGTTGTTACCTCTTCGCCCTTATAATGCGCGCTGAACCCCGTAGGCATCTAGCTTCTTCTCAAAAGCTCATTTTTAGGGCTCGATATTGGATGAGATTTGTTAGACTCGTAAAAGCCAATTGCTTTATAATGAATAAGGATTTAGCAAATATACGATGCACTCGAGTTTTAAAAAGGTATAAGAGCTCACCGGAGTATCCCTATCCATTTACTAACGACTGACTTACGAGGCATCTGCTGAGCATCACAAGGTATAAATTTAGGAGTCGCCACCTAATAGAATATTTGAAAAGTAATTTTTAATACCTTGTGATACCGAAACCAAAGAGTCTCTGAATTCCACTTCTATTTATACCTTTGATTAAAGTTATATAAACAAGTTTAATGATTAATAATATTTCATCTCTTTTTTTCACATGGATTATCATGCATAGAAAAATAAAGGTGCACTCAAGCACATTGAAAAAGCAACAAAGCATGCATATCGAAAGTCATAAAGCATTTAAAAATAAATACAAAAGCAAATTCATAAATAAATCAGGAAATTTATTAAGTTCATTTTGATGGGGATGCTGATTCTCGCATGCATATTTACAAAAGGCAAGCATTTTAGGTGCATTTTGGATAAAAAATGGAATAATTGATCCCTCGTGCCTTTGAAAAATAGAATCATATTATTTAATTTTAAATAAAAAATCTTTTGCATTTATAAAAAGAAATTATTAATTTATATGTTATTTTATGAGTGAAAATTAGAATATTAGTCCCTTTTATTATAGAAAAATTTCACTTAAACTTATATAAATTATTTAGTGAGCTTTTAGATTCATCTTTTGAAAAAATATTTATTTACGCTAAATAATAATATGAATAAAGCATATATAAAACGAGCTAGTTATTGAATTGAGAATATCAATTCCTTCATGTATAATTGTAAAATTTTTGTATATAATTTTGGAATAAAATAAGACTTCAATCCATTTTATAAGAACAATCCAATTTAATTAGGTGAAAAATATTTTGGTGTAATTTTTAATTAAAAATGCAAAAAATTATTTTTACTACATTATTACAGACAATTAAAGTCATTAAATAATATTACAGGCCTGAAAAAATAAATAAACAAGAAAATAATCCTAAGCTACACAGCTTCATCATTTACTCCGGCCCGATCTGGATGGAAGTGGTGCATATAAAAAATGACAAGAAAAGGTAATTAGTCAGTAACGATAAAAATGACAATAAATAATATTGAGGGTAATATTAAATAATAATAATAATAATTAAATATTATTATTAAAATAGTAAGAATGTTAATAATAATAATAATAATAATAATAATAATAATAATAATAATATTTACAATAATAAAATTAACACAAATTAATAATAACAACAATCATCATAATAACAAAATAATTAACAATATTAAAATTGATGCTAAAAGAGTATTAATAAAATATCAATAATAACCATACTTATGTTAATGATATATTAACAAATATAACATAATAATAATAATAATAATAATAATAATAATAATAATAATAATAATGAAATAAGTAATTAAAATAACAAAAAATAAAATAAAATAAAAAATAAAAAAGCTATTATCACAAAAGGACAAAAAGAGAAGAGTGAGGCGCGAGGAGTTTGTGACGGACTTGATGGAACTTCTAGTGACGGAAGTTTTTTTCGTCGCTATAAAATCCAGTTGCTAAAGGTACAAAGTTGAAACAAAGAGCAATTAAAGAAAAATCCTTTAGCGACGGAACCGAGCAGGCATCGCTAAAGGACCTGACAAAACAATTCACCTAGGAACTAAGGAAGAAAACATTTTTTGACCAAAAAAATTATAAATAAACCTCAAATAACACACTAATTAAAACATACAAAAATAATAGATAAGCAATTAATTTAATAAAACTAATTCAATTAACAAATAAAACCAATTAATTAGTAAATGATAAAATTAAACAAATAATTTACAAGTTAACACAAAACACTTAAACCAAAATTAATAGAACTAATATCAATTAACATAAAAAACAATTAATTCATTAATTAATACAATAAATTAATTACAAAACTTGATAACAAAATATAACAATTAATTTATTAATTACAATAATAAATTAATCCCAAAATTATTCAACAAATTAATATATTTACAATTAATTAACAACTAATTAACAAATATATAAAATTAATAAAATATTAACATAGATCTATAAAATTAATTAGACAATAAGTTAAAAAAACTTATTTATATAATTAATTAAAATTAATTATTTAAATTTATGGGTTTTATGGCTCGAGAATATTACCTTCAGTGTTGGTTAATCACAGGACGAGGATTCGGTACTCTATGAATTTTTTCAGGTTTTTTGTGATTTTTTGGAAATTTTTTAGTTAAAAAATTTTATTTTTCATTGGTGAAGAACCAAGAAATCTCAGAAGAAGAAGAAGAAAAAGAAAGGTGAGTGTGTGACGTGTGTGTTTTTTTTTTATAAAGATAGGGATTAGTCCACTTAATGCCTAAGAAAAGCCAGCATCAAGGTTCACAACCCAAAGAAATATCTAAATTTTTTTTCCAATTTTTCCCATGCTTCCTGGTGCATTTTGCTGATTTTTTTATTGTCACAGGCTTGGCCCGTGACGGGCCCTCTCAGGCTTGGCACGTGACGGACTTTAACTTTGACTTCTTTTCTTAGTCTATAAACCTTTAACTTGAAAAGTTTTACCATTTTTCGTCTAAAGATGATATTTTTTCAATCAGGTGTCTTCTAGATATTTGTTCTTCTATATCTTAAGTTTCCAATGAATTAAAAATAACTCAATTTAGATTTATATTTTAGGATTTATGGCCAAAATACTGATGAAAGCTTCTAGAAAATTTTCAGGGACAAAATTGGTATTCCAACTTTGAAAAATTATTTGAAATAATGGACTAAGAATTAGGTCATGGTATCTGGATGAAAGTTGCTACAAATTGAGTCTAGTTTCTATTAAAATTTGATTCATATCAATAGGATACCTACGAAGGGAGTTATTTATAAAATACTACAGATTGATTTAAGAATATGGATAGATTCAGGTCATCTAAGTTCAAGCCTAATTTTGAGAATCTTAAGGACTGAAATAGATTTGGATGCTTTCATCAAAGTTTTAGGTATATATCTTAATATTCAAATGACTTTGAAATCACCTAATTATGAGGTCTATAGGTTGAGATAAAACTAAAATACCCCAAATTGCACCAAGTTTTTAAAATTGGTTTTGTCGTTTTGCACCGTTTGAAAAAAGATAAAGAGGAAATAAGGCCTCAAAAAGGATTTTTAAGCATTCAAAACCAATAAGAGAGGTTAAAAATATTTTAAAAACATAAAAATTGGGAAGAAAGCCTGGCACCTTTGCTCTTTGTCCCTTTATGAGAACCATTTCCTCATCAGGTAACTTTGATCAGGAGCCGTCTTAGAATTCAATGTTTACAGCTACCCCCAATTTTAGGAAACTTAGTACACCAATACTTAAGTGAGTAAAATTCAGAGTAAAGGTTAGAAGATGTGTACTTAAGGTGGTGATATTTCGATTATATTGAATATGTATCACTTGGGCAGTGAATCTCTGGTTAGATAGTTACCATCAGTTTGTCGATATTTTAATCATTGATTGAGTTGCTACCTTCAGCTTGTCAATGTTTGAACTCTGGATTGGTGGAGTAGTTACCATCATCTTATCGATATTTTCCCTTTTGAGCGGATGATTACCATAAGCTTGTTGATATTTTAACCCTTTATTGCGTTGTTACCATCAACTTGTCAATTTTTTAACTCTCTTTTTCTCCTTCTACAAGATTAGGGATGCTTACGGGGTAGGGCAAGGCCGGGGATTACATCCATAGTCACTACCTCGTCGGTGGCTAGGATTCCCCGTTCTCGCCCCCAATTTAATAACGGGAGGGAAATTCCCCCATCCCTGCCCCCTGCAATGATTCCCCACCTCGCAAAAAAATATTTTTTTAATTTTAAAATATAATATTTTATAAATAATTAAAATTAAAATATAACATTTAATAAATAAAAATTTTAAAATCAATCATAATTTAAATAAATATAAATTTTAACCATTGATAAATTTAAAATTAAGTATAATTTAAAACTTAATAATTATAAAATTAAGTTATATTTTAATTTTAAATTTAATTATTTATAAAATATTATATTTTAAATTTTTTTAAAAAATTATTTTTTGTGGGGTGGGGATTCCCACGGGACGGATACCCCATTCCTCGTCCCCACCTCGAAATATACATCAAGGATTTTTTCCCCCCCATCACCATCCTCGCGGGGGGAAAATTTAGGGATTTCTTGCTCTGTTCGGGTTAGATCCCTACCTAGACTGGGGATTTCCTGCCCCATGAGCATCCCTATACAGGATTATAGCCTCGTTACCTGCAAAAAAGATGTTAAATGCCTTTTAAAAGGGCTTTTGTGCTCACAAGGAGACTTTGATGCTCGTAGAGTCTTTGATGCTCACAGAGAGATTTTAATGCTCACAGAGATACTTTGATGCCTCTTAAAAGGGCTTTGATGATCATATGAAGACTTTGATGGATTTTTGAATTTTATGTGCTTGTCTAAAGGTGGATAAATTTTTAAAAATTTTAATGCTTTTTAAAAGGACTTTGGTTTTCTTACTCCGAAGAGATTTTGAATTTTTGGATGCTTGCTAAAAGGCAGACATATTTTAAAATTTTTTATTTTTAGAGTTTTAAGTTTTGAAAATTTTGGATAGTTGTTCCATTGGTCCATTACAGGACTTTATGTTTCGGTATATTTTGAATCTTGAGAATTTGGGTGTTTTCAAGATTTTGCATTTCAGATTTGCACTTTAGGGTTTGAATTTTTGGTTTGCATTTTAAAGTTGAAAGTTTTAAGCTTTTCTTTTTCTCTTTTTTTTGTTACATGCCTCTTAAGAGGGTTTGATGCTTGCAGAGAGACTCTGCGGGGCTTAACGCTCATCGAGAGACTTTAATGCTTATAGAGAGACTTCGATTACCAGGCTTAATGCTTACAAAGAGACTTTGATTGCTAGGACTTAATGCTCATAGAGAGGCTTTAATTACTGGACTTAATGCTTACAGAGAGACTTCGATTGCTGGATTTAATACTCATAAAGAGACTTTGGTTGCTAGACTTAATGCTCATAGAGAGATTTTGATGCTTATAGAGACATTTTGATGCTCACAGAAAGACTTTAATGCTCACAGAGAGACTTCAATTGTTGGACTTAATGCTCACAGAGAGACTTTGATGCTCATAGAGAGACTTCGATGCCCGTAGAGATTTTTTCTTTATTCCTTTTTCTTTGCTTTTGTTTAACTGTGTGTATTTACACTTTAGGTAAATCTTACATTTTCGCAATTTTGGAGAATTTTGAATTTGTATAATTTGACTGTGCATTGTTTTTTTTTTTGCATTTTTTAGATTTGTATAATTCAACCATGTGTTGAATTTTTACATTTCGAATGTATTTTAACTTTGTACAATTTAAGTGTACTTTAAATTTAAGATTTTTAGATTTTAGAATGCACATTGATTTTTTTTTTACTTTTTTAAGATGTATTTTGAATTTTTACAATTTTGAGGTATGTTCTGAATTTTGTACAACTTGGTAGCATATGTTGGATTTTTACATTTTCAATTTATTTTTGAATTTGTGGAATTTTGAAATGTTTCAAGGCCTTAAAACTTAATGTATTGAGCATTTACAAGACTTGTATTCTTTATACATTTTGGATTTTAGGTTGTGAGAAATTGGAGTTTTTGTACATATGAAGGATTTAAGATCTTGTACGTTTGAAAAAAATTGAAGTTTTTATACACTTGAAGGATTGAAGTTTGTGTACATTATAATTTTGAGTCTGTACATTTAAATTTTGAGTTTCATACATTTAAATTTTAAGGATAAAGGATCTTACCTGGTTACCCCTAGTGAAGATGTGCATTGGTATCCTAACTTTATGAAGGGATCCCCTATTTATGGGTTTCCATAATCCTTACCTTTTGAGAATTTTGTCTTTGAGCGAGATAGTCATCCTTTTGTAATTACCACCAGTATGATGTGCATGAATGACTTCATCTTTGGAGATATTCCCCTCGCATGATTTCTTTTCTAGGAATTATGTTCTAATTTGATTATCTGAAACTATCGTTCGATCGACTTTGATGTATGGGGCCTATTCATGTCTCCCTTGCAAGAAAATTATTTATATGAGTATGTGGAAGAAGTTATATACATGCAGGATGTATGTAAAATTCACGTGTGCACGTATAAATACGTATATGAATTGTGAACGATAAGTGTCACATGTGTGATGTGTGTAAAGAGCGACCTGCTAAGAAGCGTCTAAAACATTAAGACAACCATACCTTATCAAATGCTTTGAAATTGAATTTTATTAATCCTTGAATAAGCTGAATGAACCACATTCTCAACTAGTTTAATCTCAATAGGAAAAACTAGGGGGCCATTCTCAATGAGAGAACAGGAAAGCAAACAAGTTAATACCAAGGTCTATCAAATCGATACATAAGCATAATGCATACCAATAATTTCTGTGTATGTGTGTTGAAGGGCAAAATATAATTTTCTCTTTGAAAGCAAATTGAGGATGCAAATTTGGGAATGAGGTTCAACTTGAATGCATAAATGCATTCATGGCTTCTTGTTTGAAGCTCAAGAAACATCATATGCCTCTTCTTATGTATCAAACCTTACTAGAAGGTCATCTCTGCTAGATTGGATGAGACCGAATCAAAAATCAAGAGGTCTTACATTGGTTGTAATGTTAGACTTGAGGTGGATGCCTAACAAAGAAAGGTTAGTTGCTAGAGGAAAATTACCACTTGTTTCCTCAATTGATATGAAGAATATTCTCTACCCATTTCCCACTACCCAAGGCATTTTAGGATTTGACTTTTGCGATTAATCCATTGGGTATTTTTTGAAAGATAATGGCTCAAAATCTTCCTTTTCCCTTTTCATTCTTTATTTTATTCTCATCGTTGTGATGTTGACTTCAAGGGTTTCAAATTCCCTTCTTCTTTCTTTTCTTTATTTTTTTATTTTTTTCTCTATTTTTTTCCTTTCCTTTTCTTTTCATTTCTTTTTTTTTTTCATTTTTTTCATTTATTTTTTCATCTAATAAACCTTAACTTCTTATGAATGGAGTTCATACAAAATATTGGTAGAAATTTATTTCTCCCATGTTTGATACGAAAAGTTAGATTTACCACGGTGGCCATCTTCTTATCAATATGCTAAAATTATTTCAGCAGACTTGAAATATAGGCTTAAGTGACTGGCGAGCGATTATAAAATCTGGGTAGGAAAAAGTCATTTAGAAAGCTATACAAAGAAGGGATGCCTAAATCAATTTCTAAATCATATCTCATGTTAGGGTCACTTTGATGGGTAATTAAAAAGGTTTTAGTGCTCTTATTGAGTTTTACTTAATCCCCTTATTTGCAAATAATTTTATTTTTCAATTTTAAAACAGGCCCAAAGTGTTCAAGGTTTAGAAATTGTGTGGTATAACAATGGCTTTTATGCAATTTAGTAGACAGAGATAAATCATGTCAATCTCCTACTCATCTTATATTTTGAATGAAAAATAAATTTTTAAAACTGAGGTCAAATCCATTCGTAGTTGAGAATCACTAGGATAAAATAAACTTTCCAATTGAAAGCATATTGACAAGAAGCATTTATGTCAAAACTCTGGACATTACTTGGCAAGCTAGAATAAATGTAATGTATCAATTACTATTTCAATTGAGGATACTCCCTGCATTTAAGAGAAGGACTATGTTGTGGTAGTCATCGTGAATGCATTAGGGAGATAGTGGCCTTTAAACTAAAATTGGCAAAAGGGATGATCTTAGAGCAATTATTTTAAAAGGGAAACAATGATTTTTAAGTTCACGTTTGGCAAAAGGGAGGTGGTCTTCAAGCTTAAAACTGGCAAAATGATTATGTTAGAACCCTGAGACATAATCTGATGAGGTAAATTAGGCTTGATGCCCAAACTATTTTAATGGGGGTACTTTCTTGAGATCGATGAAAAGATGGTGATGTAACAACCATCCTAAATGCATTAGAGAAGTAGCGATCTTCAAATCGTTCTCAAGAAAAAGATAGTGCCATGGATATTTTTGAATGCATCAGGGAGGCGATGATCCTCAAACCTATAAATTAAAAGAAAATTATGTCAAAAATTCGGGTATAATTTGAAAAGATAAATTAAGTTAGAAATACTCCCTGAAAATGGGAAAAAGGATGATACCATAATCGTCATAAATGCACCAGGAAGGTGATGATTCTCAGACCTGTAAAGGAAAATTAAGTTAAAATCTTAGCAAGATAAACTAAGTTAGGAGTATTTCCTGAAATTAGGAGAAGGACGGTGTTGCAACGGCCGTTGTATTGATGCATGGGATTTTTGAACCTACTAGCTTTGCAATGAAGGCCTAGGTAAACCATTGAGGCAAGGATGGGTGAGCCGACTTATGATTTAGCTATAGAATTATGTATACAAAAACATATGCAAAAGACTATATGTAACGAGTATAAAAATGTATGCAAGCATGCAAGATATGTATGCATGAGATGCATGGCCTACACCATAGGTGGTTAGGGGACCTTATCTTGAATGTGAGCTAACTAATGGCCTATGCGTGCCTTTCTTAAAACTCTTGGCTTCTAGACAAGCTTTATCCTATTATTCTCCTTGGTTTTTCTACTTTATCTTCTTTCTAGGCTTTTTTATTATCTTAGGGGAAACAATCTACAGTCATTGCACTTCTAGCAAAAGAAAATCTACTTTCCTATCGACTACAATATATTCATCCTATTAGGTGTTAGGTCATACTAAGCTCTTGATTCCAACATATCTACTCAAAAGCCGTGCCTCCTACCTAAAGGTTTGTGGTAACTCAAAATTCCCTTTTTGCCCTTAGAGCTCTAACTTATGCCTCAGTTATGTGTAAAGCATTCTAAGGGAAGGCAACTAAAGCATCGAGGATTTCAATCAATGGTTGCTAAATTGGCATCTCAAGATTACCCATTTCCCTCTGAAAGACTTAGTCGATATAGTAAATGACCATTGACATACTCATCTTTCTTGATGGTGTTATTTTGCTGATTTACCTCACCTAACATTTGATATTGATCTCAAAGAATTTAACTGATGGCCATGGTTTGCTTGGCATAATTAGGAGCATTCACAATATGCTGGTCCTATCTTCATAGCTTGAGATCTTTTATTTTCCACACCAGATAGGCAATCTAGATGCTTACCCTTGGTTGGGCTGTGCGAGGCTAAGCTTTGAATTGCAACTTATTGTTTCAGGCCATTTGAGGAACTATAAGTCACTATGAGGAATCTTACCCTCTATCATCTGCATCACATTAGACTCTATAATTTTCTACACCATTTGGTTTAAAAATAGTAGGGAAGTCCCTTGCCATATAAAGTACTACTATTAATATCTGGAACTTAAGTCCACTTCAGGATGTGTCTCTATTCATGCCATAGGTTTTTCTTGATGGGTTGACCATATGTTATGCCTAACTTATGTATACATTTGTATTTGCATGCATCATGTGGCAATAAGAGCAATTCATGACTGACATATAATGTAAAAATACAGATTTTAATTTAATTTCAGGGGGTGACAACTTGTGTGCACCCGACTCCTATTGTAAGTTATCCCTTATAGATTTTCTTAGAATTATAGATGGGTTGTCTTAGATATGTTCGGCTTGATGTTTGGGCTTATTTACTCAAGTAAATTGGGCTTTTTATTTAGCCTTGCTATTAGGAAGGATGGGAATGGCATGCTGTAATGTTTAAACCATCTCTCTAGGTACCATTATTAGTCTAAGTGAGTCTTTAGTCACTTTTATTTTGTCCTCTCAAGACTCACCCCAGGAGTTATAATCGATGCACTCAAAATGTCTTTATATCTGAGTTTAAATAAAGACTTGTGTTTATTGAATTGATGTCTTAGAAATGAGTTATGTTTATTGCCATGTATAATGTAATAAAATGATACATTGCATTCATAAGAGAAGCTCATATCCTTAACATAGTTAGAGAAACATATACACTATTTTATAGACACATTTTACATTCATCAAAAGGTGGCTTATTATATACTCCTTGTTGTAGGTGTAGAAAAAGATATTTTAACATTTCGAGCTCTTTTTTTTCTGGATGGTGCCTCTAAAATCGATGATATTTACATCCTATGATTCTTATCGCTAAGACTAAATAGGTAATGGCTAAACATTTACATACCATATACATCTCAGAGTACATACCATGCTGGTGAACATGAGTCAAACCCAAAAACCGATGATAACACGGCACCATGATAACCCTATCTTTTCCTTTATTTCTTAGGATTTGGCACCTGTTCATTGTCAATCTAGTCTTGAATGCATTTCCTTAAAGCATGGTAATAATCCATCTTATTGCCTATATATTAATGGTAAACACAGTACCAATCCATTTTATACGTAGGCCTTTCCTGGCTCTCAGTTGGCTTCAGTGGTAAAAGCTATAATTTCCCTTCTTCAACAAGATAATCTAGGTTCCAGGACAATGGTTTCCCCATTCCTATAGCTGAAACTCTTGCAGTTCTATCATTGTTATTCTCATTGTTACTCCTGCTTCCATCATTCTTTCCAAAACTTACTTTGGTTGTGCTAGCCTTATTTTTCTAATATTTAGCCTTGACTTTAATGGCTATGTCCTTTTAAAACTCTTAGTCTTTTACACCTTTCATTCTGAGCCTATCTCTCAAGTAGGGATTGGCATTTCGGATGAACAACCTAATTTGGTAAGCTATTTTTGAATTCTTCTTTATCTCCATTACCTTATTCCTTTATCGGGTAAAGTACTCATGGAAGGACTCTTATGGTTTCTAGCATGGTAGCTTTAGATCCTTTAAGGTCACCTCCAATCTAGTGCTATAATCATACTGCTCTATGAATTCTTTTATCAGCCTATTCCAATCTTCCTTTATTTCTTGATTAAGCTTATGATACCAGCTAATGAAAAGGCCCACAAGGCTAAAGCCAAAGTATTCAACCTTTTATCATTTAGTGAGGGCGGTCCCTTTCATTACTAAGGCATACTATTTTATATGGCTGCTGGGTCAGAAGTGCCATCAAACTTAGGCAAGTCTGGCATTTTAAATTTTTAAGGTAGCATTTCCATGTTATCCAAATCTTTATCTTCTAGGTTAATGCCCTTACTTATTGGTATCAATCGAGCCATAATCTTCATCTTTTCCTTTACCTTTCTCAAGACTGGATTCTTTATTCTTAGTATTTTACTTTTTGGAGCTTACATTCAGTCATTTTTTGGCATATACCTTTTTATGCTTTTCTTGATCAACCGGAGGAATAAGCGGTACCTTACCATTAGAATCAGCGATAGTTGGAAGGAATAAGGCCACTGTCATAGGGTTTTCATCGACCACAGCTAGTTTAATTAGACTAACAATAGATGCTATAGGCTAAACTTTAGAAGTAGGAGCCATAATGGTAACCTTTTCATTGACCGTGGCCATCACCCTCCTTTTAAGGTTTTAAAATTTCTTATTCAGGTCTTAGAAGATTGAAGTACCAGCTGGCTTTATTGGATCAGACATCTTAGATTTTTCTGTATCCCTTTTGATCTATTTTAGAATACCTATTCACGATGCCTTTAAGATATACTTTTGAAGGCAGTTGCCAAAATCCTTAAACCACCTAGGTATGCAATTTAAAATGGCTATAAAAAGCCAAAAGGTTAGAGTGATGCATGATACATGGCCATACTAAACATACATATGATACATGGCACACATATGATGCATGAATATATTATGATGCATGGCACGTAAACAAAATATACATATTTTTATGGCAAAGAAGATTAACATGTGTATTTTTACATTATTGTATGAATTATCATTATTTATTTACACAAAAAATGTAATGCATGCCTATGCACAATCATACAGATGAGATTTACAAGTTTCGATTTCCATTTATATTTTAAGTCATAATTTATACAAGCAAAAATTATACACAAAGTAAGATATACATACATCAGAAAAAAAAATATATACATACTAGATACGTACATTTCATTGGTTATTATTGTTAATTTATAATTAATTAAAATGCATGTATGCATCTATACAACATGAATAACCACACGTAAAAGAAAAAAATATCCTTCTAACCTTATTGCTCTCACATAAGAGGTCATGCGATCTCTTTCCTAGGCAAGATTCGCTCATGGGATGACAGGGCATACAATGAAAATGTATGGTATGCAGTAGAAAATCGATAGCATAACCTATCTTTATTTAAAGCGTATACAGATGGATTTTAGTGATTGTGTATTTAAACAATTCCAAATAAATGGAAATATATCCACTAAGGCATGAAAGCCTTTGATAAGTAGATGTCTAAGCTTATTGGAATTTATTCAATATATAAAAGCCCACATCACAAGCATCATATTATGGTGTATGCCTCCTAGTGGAAGTATCTATGTCATTACATGGGCTTTAGTCTAGTGATATGACTTTGGGTTATCCAAGTATGGTCCCTACTAATGGATCTAGCTCATTACAAGCATAACGACCGATCGGATCACCATTTGATATACTAAAGGGTACAAGACTTAGGCTGCTGGTCCTCCTTAACACTTTTTTATATTAAGTGAATGTAGGGTTGTGCTTTGGAAATACACTGGGGTTAAAAAGGGGATATCTAACTTAATTCTAAGGCTCTAGCATGAATGCAATGCAAATTTTCAAAAAGAGATAAAATATTTTAATCACTAAACTCATTTATATTAAAACAACCAAAGGTATTTTTAGAGAAAAATCTCGTATTCTCCAGTAAGTTGCCACTATAATGCGCATTTAACCTTATAGGCATTCGATTTGTTCTCAAAAGCTCGCTTTTAGGGCTTGAGATCAGATGAGGTTTGTTAGACTTGTGAAAGCCAATTGCTTCGTAATGAATAGAGATTTAACCAATAAGCGATGTACTCGGGTCTTTAAAATTTATGAGATAACTCACTAAAGTATCCCTATCCATTTACAAATGATTGGGTTACGAGGTTTTTACTGAGCATCACAAGGCATAAATTTAGGAGTTGCCACCCAATAGGACATTGGAAAAGTTACTTTTTAATATCTTATGGTACCGAAACCAGAGAGAGTCCGGATTTCACTCTTATTTATACATTTAGTTAAAGTTATATAAAGAAGTTTAATGATTAATAATATTTTGTCTCTTTCTCACACGAATTATCATGTATAGAAAAATGAAGGTGCACTCAAGCATGTTGGAAAGTGATAAAGCATGCATATCAAAAGCTGTAAAGCATTTAATAATAAATGTAAAAGCAAATTTATACATAAATCAGGAAATTTATTAAGCTCATTTTGATGGGGACGCTGGTCCTCGTATGCATATTTACAAAAAATAAGCATTTTAGGTGTATTTTGGATAAAAAATGAAATAATTGATCTCTTGCAACTTTAAAAAAAGAATCGTGTTATTTAATTTTAAATAGAAAATCTTTTGCATTTATAAAAAGGAATTATTAATTTACATGTTATGTTATGAGTGAAAATTTAGACATTGGTCCCTTTTATTATAGAAAAATCCCACTCAAACTTGTATAAATTATTTAGTGAGCTTTTAGATTTATCCTTCAAAAAAAATATTTATTTATGCTAAACAAAGATATGAGAAAAATAATTATATGAATAAAGCATGCATAAAATGGGCTATTTATTGAATTGAGAACATTGGTTCACTCCTGTATAATTATAAAATTTCTTTATATAATTTTTGGAATAAAATAGGATTTCGGTCCATTTTATGAGAAAAATCCAATTTAATTAGGTAGAAAATATTTTGGTGTAATTTTTAATTAAAGCATGCAAAAAACTATTTTTAATATGTTATTACAGACAATTAAAGTCATTAAATAATATTACAGGTCTGAAAAAAATAAAATAGGAAAATAGTCCTAAGCTACCCATTTTCATCATTTTCTCTGACCCGATCCGCATGGAAGTGGTGCATATAAAAAATGACAGAAAAAGGTAATTAGTCAGTAATGATGAAAATGATAATAAATAATATTGAGGGTAATATTAAATAATAATAATTAAATATTATTATTAAAACAGTAAGAATGTTAATAATAGTAATAATAATAATATTTACAATAATAAAATTAACACAAATTAATAATAACAAAATAATTAACAATATTAAAATTGATGCTAAAAGAATATTAATAAAATATCAATAATAACCATAATTATGTTAATGTTATATTAACAAATATAACATAGCAATAATAACAATAATATTAATAATATTATAATAAAATAAACAATAAAAAATTAAAAAAATTAACAAGATGATGATGATGATAATAATAATAATAATAATAATAATAATAATAATAATAATAACAAAAACAACAACAACTAATTAAAATAACAAAAAATAAAATAAAATAAAAAATAAAAAAGCAATTATCACAGAAGGACAAAAAGAGAAGAGTGAAGCGCAAAGAGTGTGTGTGATTGGTTGGAACTTTTCACGACTGAAGTTTTTGTTAGCCACCATAAACTCCTGTTGCTAAATATACAAAGCAAAAACAAAGTGAAATTAAAAGGAAAACCCTTTAGCGACGAGAATGAGCAGGCATCGCTAAAGGACCTGACAAAACAATTCACCTAGAAACTAAGGAAGAAAATGTTTTTTGACCAAAAAAATTACAAATAAACCTCAAATAACACACTAATTAAAACATAAAAAAATAATAGATAAACAATTAATTTAATAAAACTAATAAAATTAACAAATAAAATCAATTTATTAGTAAATGATAAAATTAAACAAATAATTTACATGTTAACACAAAACACTTAAACCACAATTAATAGAACTAATATCAATTAACATAATAAGACAATGAATTCATTAATTAATACAATAAATTAATTAAAAAATTGGATAACAAAATAGAACACTTAATTTATTAATTACAATAATAAATTAATCCCAATATTAGTTAACAAATTAATAAAATATTAACATAGATCTATAAAATTAATTAGACAATAATTTAAAAAAATTATTTATATAATTAATTAAAATTAATTATTTAAATTTATGAATTTATGGTTCAAAAATATTACCTTCATTGTCAGTTTGTCAAAGGATGAGGATTCAGTACTCCATAGATTTTTTTTTTGATTTTTTTTGAAAATTTTTTAGTTATAAAGTTTTATTTTTCATTGATGAAGAACCAAGAAAATTCATCATCATCATCATCATCATCATCATCATCAGAAGAAGAAGAAGAAGAAGAAGAAGAAGAAAAGGAAGAAGAAGAAGAAGAAGAAGAAGAAGTAGAAGAAGAAGAAGAAGAAAAGTGAATGTGTGATGTGTGTGTTTTTTTTATAAAGATAGGGATTAGTCCTCTTAATGGCTAAGAAAAGCCACCATCAAGGGTTCAAAATCCAAAGAAATATCTAGGAATTTTTTTCCATTAGCCATCAAATGACTACCAATAAACAAAACGATGAGCAATTCAAGCAAATTAATTTAAAATTTGATCAATTTGCTGCTCATACTCGTATCCTTGAAACAAAAATTGCTCAACAAGCTACTTCTTATAATTTCAAACCTTTAGGCAAGCTTTATAACCAACTAGAATTTGCTCTAAAAGAAACTTATCAAGCAATTTCTTTAAGGAGTGGTAAGAAGATTGAAATTAATATTTGTAAAGGGAAGGAGGTAGTTAATATTAAGGATGAAAAGAAGTCTAATGATACAGTTAATAATAAAAAGGAAGGTGCCACACCAACAAAGGATAATGAACCTAAGGTAAATCTTAAAACCTTACCTTTTTCTCAAAGGTTTATTAGACGTAATTTGGATAAATAATTTGGTAAATTCCTTGATTATTTAAAAGATATTACTATTTCAATACCTTTTATGGATGCCATAATGGATATGCCATCTTAGGGCAAGTTTTTGAAAGATGTTGTTAACTATAAGAGTAAGTTTAAGGAACATGGATATATTTCCTTAATTGAAGAAACCAAGGCTATATTCTAAATTTCCACCTAAGCTTAAGGATTCTGGTTGTTTTACGGTTCCTTGTATAATTGGTGAAATTTAATTTGATAGGGCTTTGTGTGATATTGATGCTAGTGTTAGTCTTATACCTTATTCTATTTATAAAACTTGATTTAGGAGAACTTAAGCCTACCAATGTGTGTCTTTCAATGGCTAATAAGACTATCACTCATCCTATTGGTATCCTTGAAGATGTGCCAACTAAAGTTGGTAAGTTTATCATACTTGCTAATTTTGTAGTCTTAGATATGAAGAAGATCTTGAAATTTCAATTTTATTTGGGAGACCATTTTTAATTAATGCTGGTGCTATAATTGACATGAAAAAGGATAAAAATTACATTGGAAGTATATAATGAAATTGTAGAATTCAATGTGTTTAAAATGATGAAGTCATCACCAATGGAAGCTGTATATAGAATTCATTTTATAGATATTATTGATGAATGCATTGATGATGTTATCCATAAGTGTATAAAGTACGAGTTTGTGGAACCATTTATTATACATGATGCTAATGTGAATCAATTAAAAGCCATTTCATGTCCATCTTACCAAAGGACCTCATGATTTGAGCCTTTGAGGAATGATGATGATCCTAACTCTATTTTACCCAATGAAGAGCCCAAGTTAGTGCTTAAGCCATTACCATCAAGTTTTAGGTATTTTTTTCTTGATTCTAATTATAAATTTCCTTTTATTATGAATTCATCTATGCATTCTGATGATATTAATACCTTACATGAAGTATTGATTAAGCATAGAAATGCCATAGGTTACTGATATCATACCTTACATGGAATTCTTTTTAAAAATGATGTTAAGTATTTTATAAAAAGTCAAAAAAGGTTGAATCCTACTCTAAAAGAAGTTATGAGAAAAGAGGTTATTAAGTTACTTGATAATGGAATAATATACTCCATTAGTGAAAGTAAATGGGTAAGTTTGGTTCAAGTTATCCCTAAGAAGGGTGTGGTTAAAAATGAATCTAATAATCTTATACCCACAAGGATTATCACGAGATGGTGTATGTGTATCGATTATCACAAGTTGAATAAAGCAACTAGGAAGGACCATTTCGTATTGCCTTTCATTAATCAATTGCTTAAGAGATTAGCAAATTTTTCTTATTTTTATTACTTAGATGGTCTTAGTGGTTTTTATCAAATACTAATTCACCCCGAAGACCAATCCAAGACTACTTTTTATATGCTTATATGGAGCTTTTGCTTTTCGACGTATGCCATTTGGCTTATGCAATGCACCCATCACTTTTCAACGATGCATGTTTTCCATATTTAGTAACTTGATAGATCAATATGTAGAAGTTTTTATGGATGACTTTAGTGTTTACGGTACCATTTTTGCAAGTTGTCTAAAAAACCTTTCTAAAGTTCTTAATAGATGCATAAAGAATGGTTTGGTGCTTAATTGAAAAAAATGTTATTTCATGGCATAAAAGGGCATTGTGCTTGGGCTTTTGGTTTCCAATAGAGGGATTGAAGTAGATAGGGCCAAGATAGAAGTAATTGCTAACTTGCCACCCCCTAAGATTGTTAAAGATATCAGGAGTTTCCTAGGTCATGTTGGATTCTATAGATAATTTATTAAAGATTTTTCTAAGATAGAAAAATCACTATGCAAATTGCTTGCTAAGGATACTGTATTTGAGTTTGATGAGGCATGTTTGAATGCATTTGAAACTCTTAAAAAAGCTCTTATTTTAGCACCTAATTTGCAACCACCTAATTGGGAGCAACAATTTGAAATTATGTGTGATGCAAGTCATTTTACTGTGGGGGTTATCTTAGGTCAAAGGAAAGAAGGTAAATCTTGTGTGATATATTATGCTAACAAGTTATTAGATGATGCCCAAATAAATTACACCACTACGAAAAAAGAGTTGTTTGCCATTGTTTATGCTTTTGATATGTTTAGAGCTTATCTTATGGGGTAAAAAGTGATTGTGTATTCGGATCATGCCACCTTTAAATACCTCCTACTAAGAAAGATGCAAAACCTAGACTTTTAAGATGGATTTTAATGATTCAAGAATTTGATTGGAAGGTAAGGGATAAAAAGGGTAGTGAAAATCTTGTTGCAGATCATTTATCTAAACTAGATCAAGAAGGATTAAGTAATAATGATGATGGAATTCCCACCAATGAGATATTTCAAGTTGAACACCTTCTTAGTTTAGCATTTAAGAAAATCCCTTGGTATGCTGATATTGCAAATTATTTAGTGAGTGGTGTCTTTCCCTATGGGATGGATTATAGGCAAAGGAAGAAGTTTTTTGCATGATAGTAAATTTTATTATTGGGAGGAACCATTACTTTATAAGCTATGTACTGATGGTATAATTAGAAGATGCCTTCCTCAAGATGAGGTTTATGATGTGTTAAAGCATTATCATTCTTTGGATGTAGATGGGCATTTTGATGCATTAAAAATAACATCTAAGGTTCTCCAATATGGGTTTTAGTGGCCTACATTATTTAAGGATGTTAGAAACTTTATACTTTCATATGATAAATGCCAACGTATGGGTAATATTTCTAGGAAATATAAGATGCCTTTACAGGGAATTTTGAGGTTAAGCTTTTTGATGTTTAGGATATCAATTTTATGAGACTATTTTCTACTTGTTTGAGTCACAAATATATTTTATTTATAGTGGATTATATCTCCAAGTGGGTGGAGGCTATTCCCACTATTACTAATGATGCAAAGGTTGTGAAGAAGATGCTTAGAAAAATTAATTTCCCTCAATTTGGTACTTCTAAGGCATTAATTAGTAATGGTGGCTTTTATTTTTGTAATAATGTAATTGATGATCTTTTGAGAAAATATGGAGTAACACATAAGGTTGCTACTCCATATCACACTCAAATGAGTGGCCAAGTTAAAATTAGTAATAGGGAGCTCAAGTGGATATTAGAAAAGACTATTTCTTCTTCAAGGAAGGATTGGGCATTAAAGTTAGATGATGCCTTGTGGGCACATAGGACATCTTATAAAACTCTTATTGGCCTTATACCCTATTAATTGATATATAAAAATTCTTGTCATTTACCTATAAAACTTGAACATAAAGCATATTGGGCAACCAGGGCTTTGAACTTTGATTTGGATAAAGCAAGTAAGAGAAGACTACTTCAACTTAATAAGTTAGAAGAATACTAAATTATATAAGGATCGAACTAAATTATGGCATGATAAGCATTTACTAAAGAAAAATTTTGCGGCAGGAGACTTTATTTTACTTTATAACTCTAGACTTAAGTTGTTCCCAGGAAAATTGAAATCTAGGTGGTCAGACCCTTTTAAGGTTGTCACGGTCCATCCTTATGGAACCATAGAAATTGCTAATGATAAAGGTGAAATTTTTAAGGTTAATAGCTATGGACTTAAACCTTATTTTCTTGATGATGCACCAGATCTAGTACGGTACATTCCTCTGTCAAATTCTTAATCATGCAAAAAATATGGTATAGATTTCGACCATTAACTGTAACACAATAATTATTTAATTTATATTTTTTATTCATATTTTGGAAATTTATTTCTATTTATACAGTTTAGTGCTTAACTATTTTTTGTTATTTTTGAGTTTTTGCTTTAAGAAAGGAATTTTATGAAGCAAGGAGCACTGTCAAATGAGTCGCACTAGCAGAGATGTCTCATTATAACGGCTATAGAGGGATGAGTTACACTATAAGGAATGACTCATTATAGGAGAAAAATGGGAAGAGTTGTGCCCATAGCGGGGCCAAGCAGGGTGAGTCATGCCTTCATGTCCGAATCATGCCCAAGGCGTACGAGTCATGCACATCTGCTTTTTCTTTTCCTTTTCCTTTTTCTTTTCCAAATTTTTCTATTTCATTTTTTATTTATTTATTATTTAATATATCATTTTCTTAATACATAGTCAAACCCTAATTTATTGATAAGTCATGTCTCTTCACATTTTCCTATGCCTCCTTATATTCCCAACACACCTTTTCAATTTTCTTTTTCCACACTCTTCACTAAAACACACCTTTTCGTACTTTTGTTTTTATTGTTATTTTATTTTCCCACCTCACATATTTTCATTTCTTCATTTCACTGCTTATATTTCCATTTTCTCTTTTTTCTCTTTTTGTTCCCTTCTTTTCTTTTATTTTCCCTTGTCTTTTTTTATTCTTCTACTACATTCATCATTTATTCATCCACCATGGTTAGAACTAAGAATCCTTCATCTTCACAGCTTCAAGAGGAGCATGCCTTACCAAGACCAAGAAATCTTTATTCTACTTATGGTGCCAGGTTTTCCTATATTTTTTGAGGAAGAAGGTATTAAGTTCTCCTTTCTTAAGCATAGGCATCTCATATCCTGTAAGTATTTCCCTACTCCACTACTTCAAAATGTTGGTATGATAGAAATAATAAATAATATACTTTCTAAATATGACCTTTTGAAATTTGTCTCTATGCATGAACATACACATGTTGATTTGATTATGAAATTTTATGCAACTTTAAAAGTCAATGCTGAAAACTCTAGGATGTTAGATTTTTATTTGTGTGGCCATAAGCACACCCTCACTTATTCTTTATGCATAAATCTTTTGGTTTTAAACAATAAGGTTTGTGTGACCCATCTTCTTATTTTAAATCTAATGAATTTTGAGGGTTTTTAATTGATTTATCAACTATATTTTGACCAAAAATAGCCAAGACTATGTTTATTAAAGATTTAAAGTATTAGGTTTTACACAAAATTCTTACTTCTATGATTTTTAGCCGATCTAAAACCAATAAAGTTTCTTATCAAGAGTAATTTTTAATGTAGTGTGTTCATTATAAAAAAGATATATGTTGAATGCATTGAATTTTTAATCAACTCTTACTTTATGTTGCACGTAAAGATGCTCCACTCACTTATAGGTATGTCATTTATATCATTGCTAAAAATCTTAGTGTTGACTTTGTAATTTTTTCCGTGTTATTGAGTGTACATAATTTACTATACAAGCTTTTATACAAGGTGAAGTTATGGATAATGCCTTTCAGTTGATTTCTCACTATACTAGATCTTATTGGAAAAGGCTTCCCTATCCTTTTAGTGCTCCTCCTGAACTAGTTGATAAACCCGAATCTATTGAGGATCAAAATGATGATGATTCTTCTGATGATATTTTCGCTAAAGGTCCTTTTGTTCCTATCATTCCCAATTCATGATCCAGTGGGGTCACCCATATATTGGAACAAGTTTTGAAAAATCAACATGCTATGCAACACCAACTCACTTCTCTTGAGCATGCCGATCGTTAGTTGGTTTACCATCAACGTAAGATGGAACATAAAATCAACCAGTTTATAGCCCAAATGGGATATGTGGTCGACTCTCGTCCAACCTCTTTCGGCTATTAAGGGAGCATTTCTTTTTCCTGCATTCTTTGGGTTCACATTGAGGTCACTGTGCACTTTTAAGTATAGGGGAGGTATATATTATAACATTGCATATTAGTCATTGATTAGTCATAGGTTATTTTTGGAATAGTTTATAAGTTCATCTCGCTTATACTTGAGGTTATTTGTTGCTATTGTGTTGATGATTCATCTTTTTATGCTCAATTGGTAAGATTTTAAAGTTACATGTAGCATACAATCTAAACTTTCTTTTTATCTCCTTTTATAATTTTCAAGGTTTGTAGAATATTTAGTCAATTTACTAATTACGCTTATACCTAGGATGGTAAGGAGTTGAGTTTAGATTTTTAAGAATTTAAGTGTCCTTAGGAAAATTATTGCCATAATATGAGTAGCTCACTTTTCAATAATGGATGAAGATAAGAAAAAAAAGAAAAAAAAAAGAGAAAACTCACTTGAATGGTGTTATGCATTTCAAAGTACACTGTGTGTAAGTGAGTAGGCTCCTTATTTACATTCATTCGAAAAGAATGTATGATATCATAAGTAAAAGAAAATACAAAAAAGAAGAGAAAAAAAAAAAGGAAGCAAAGAAGTGGGATGGAGCACAAAATTCACCCACTAAATTCAAAGAAAAATAAAAATATCTAAAAATGCCATGAGAATTGTGAGTTAGTACATGTGGTTCATTTCTTGTCCCAATGATTACTTTTGGTTCTTAGAATTCTAAGTTTGATGACTGACATTCTGGATAGATAGCTTGATTAGTCTACTGACTTTATACTCTTAACTTTGATATTGATAAATGGAGATAATTTATTAAGTTTATTATGTAAGTTATATAGCTTGTTCCTTTTATCATTGTTGAGCATTGAAAGTTTAGTTGTCAACCATCTTTTCCTAAAGCCTTTTTACTTAAGCAAGATGACTTACTAAGATTTCTGCATCCATTTTAGATAAGATAAAACTTTTCCCTCTCTTTTTGCTTTTAAAAATTCTTTCTTGAGGACAAGCAAGGTTTAAGTATAGGAAAATTTGTTACCATGCAAAATGGCCTAGTATTTAGTATGTGTTTTCCTTAATTTATATTGCAAAATGTGTTAAACTATCTTTTTTTTTTAGCGTTTAAGTTTAGTTTTTGTGTGTTTGACAATTTTTATTGACATTTCTGAGTAAGGATTCATTTTGTGGATATATTGGATGAAGGAAGAATCAAAGAAATAAAAGAATAAAAGAGAAGAAGCAGGGACGAGTTGTGCCAGATGGGCCAACTCGTGATGAAGTGGAATAGCAGAAAGAAAGAAGGTATGAGTCATGCCACATAGACCGACTCATGACAGAGAGGAAATGGAGATGACTTATGACAGAAAGGAAAGGGGGATGACTAGTGCCAAATGGGATGACTAGTGTCAGTGGGCATGAGTCGTGATAAAGGCCAAGCCAGGACGACTCAGTATGCATGGCACAAGTCGGCCCAGGTATCCATTCCCAACCAACATGACTTTTTATCCCACCTTTTCACAATCATCAATCCTCTCCATCAAACCTTTTCATGGTAGCTTTTCAAACTTACATCTGTTCTTAAAAGGCATGAATAAGGGTGTAAACTTGTCTATAAATTGAGAGAATTGAGACATAACAAGGATGGGAAAAAAATCACTAGATGACGAAGAGGTAACATCAAAAGAATAAGAGAGAAATCAAGAGGTTAAGTCAAATTGAAGTTCATTTCTAAAGAGGATTGAATGATTCATCTACATCATCTCTTTTCTTCTTTTGTTACTTAATTTCCTTGATGTTTTATATTACATCATTGTTATCATTTAATATGTATTTTGGGTAAAGTCTCTATGTATTAGGATTGCAAATATGGAATTATCTTAAGAACTACATTTATTTGTTAATACATGATTGATTTAGATTCAATTGAGTGTTTAATTGTGTTATATATACTTGATCACTATATGTAATTTATTAATTAAATTGTTCACAATGAGAATTGGGGCATTTTGGTGGAAATACAATTGATTAGTCAAATTTGAAAGAACTTATTGTCAACCTCTTTCTGTTGGTGTGAGCTGTATTTTATTTTATAATCAGCTAGGTGATTGAGTTAATTGTGGGATAATTGATTGAGTCAATTGTGGAGTTAATTGTGGGGTTGATGATTGAGACAATTGTTTACTACTTTGACTCCGTGATTTTAGAATCACATGTACATCTTGTAAATATATAAATTGTATTCTAGCATAAGAAATAAGAATGACGAAATACTTCTTCTCAACTTAATTTCTGAACCTTTATTTTCTATATGGTATCAGAGCCATACCTCTCATACTGAAGTCCTATCTATCAAAAATCTCATTGAAATTATTCTTTCCTCCATTCAATCATGGCCGAAGATTCTTCTACTATTGTACCAAATGAATCTCGAGTTATTGTTCAGACTATGCAGGGCAATACTCCTTTTCCTTCTGGCATTATCTTGGATGAAATGAACTTTCCTCTATGGTCACAACTCATGGAGATGCGCATTGGAGCTCGAAATAATTTGGATTTTTGACTGGAACCACCCCAAAACCCGCTGCAGGTGACAAGCAACTAGAGTCTTGGCTTATTGACAATAACCGAGTTAAGAGTTGGCTCATCGAATCAATGAGTCTAGCTCTGATGTAACGATTTATTTGACTTCAAACAGCTAAGGAAATATGGGATGCTGTATCAAAAACCTTTTATGATGGCTCGGATGAAACACAACTTTTTGAATTAAATCGAAGATCATTTACCATTCACCAAAATGGTAGACCTTTATCCTTATATTATAATGAACTGATTGGTTTATTTCAGGAGATTGATGCTCGGATTAAAACACAAGAGGAGGATGTTATGGGGATTGTATCTCTACATAAGACTATGACTCGTCTCCGAGTTCATATTTTTCTGGCTGGACTTTACCCAGAATTTAATCATGCTAGAAGTGAAATATTGCGGAAGGACCTACCAGTTGATCTTGAATCATGTTATGCATATATGCATAAGGATCACAATCAAAGACACACTATGGAAGAACCAAAGGCTCTATCTGATACTACAATCCTCTTAGCAACCCAACATCGTCTCGGACATGATCGACGTTCAAAAGGAAAAAATTCTTGCCACAAAGCGAATAACTATACATGCACTCATTGTGGTGAAGCTGGACATTCCAAACAACGATGCTACGAGATCATCGGATATCCTGACTGGTGGGATTTCACAAAGAAACCTCGAAAGAGAATCGGACAAGCTGCAGTTGTTGCTACCCCCAACACCTGATGATACTTTCCATCCAAATACAACTGCTGCTCATGTTGCCATCGGAGACAATTCTGGTATGATAAAAACATGTCTTGCTATGAATAATACATGGATTATTGATACAGGTGCAACTGATCATATGACAAATTATTCAAACCATCTTTCCTCTATTCAACCATCAAAAAAATCACATATATTCACTGCTAATGGGGGAATTGCACCAGTTACTCATGAAGGCTCAGTCCCTGTTTCTAGTGGTCTTACCCTTGATAGTGTGCTTGTTGTTCCTTCTTTTTCTTCTAGTCTTTTATATGTGAGCCAAATCACAAAAGAAATGATCTGCACTGTAAAATTCTAGCCTAATCATTGTTTATTTCAGGATATCACAACACAACGGATTCTTGGCTATGGTATTAAACGAGGGAAGTTATACTATCTTGATCTAACTAGTCATGAAAATCAATTGGTGGGTCAAGCTAATAGAACACAAGGAAGCACTGCAAATAAAGATATGGTGTGGTTATGGCATCGTCGGCTTGGTCATCTCTCATTCAGTTACCTTCACAAGTTAAACCCAAATTTGTTTTCTCAAGTAAATGACTCTGAATTTAAATGTGATGTGTGTGAACTAGCTAAAAGCCATAGAATTTCGTATTTACCAAGTTTAAATAAAAGTACTGTTCCATTTATGACTATTCACTCTGATGTTTGGGGGCTTGCTCGTGTCTTGAGTATATCTGGTGCTCATTATTTTGTAACTTTCATTGATGAATGTACTCGCATGACTTGGATATCTATCATAAAAAACAAAGGAGATGTTTGTTCAGTTTTTTAGCAACTGTATCATATGGTTATTTCTCAATATAAGTGTCAAATTCAAGTTCTTCAATCTGACAATGGTGGAGAATATATCAATTCTGACCTTGAGTTATTTTGTAAAGAGAAAGGGATTTGTCACCAAACTTCTTGTGTAGGTACACCCCAACAAAATGGCTTGGCAGAGCGTAAAAATCGACAAATCTTGGAAGTTATTCACGCTTCCTTGTTTGGAATGCAAGTACCTCATGAGTATTGGGGAGAGGCTGTTCGGTCTGCTGCATATCTGATAAATCGTACACCATCTCGTGTTCTCAATTTTAAAACACCATTGTAGAAATTACAAGAGCTTGTCACGGTGCCAAGGTTTTCAAACCTTACACCACGAGTGTTTGGCTGCACTGTATATGTACACCTCCAAAACACAGGAAAATTGGATCCTCGTTCGGTACGGTGTATTTTTGTTGGCTATGGTGAGTTTTAGAAAGGCTATCGGTGTTATGATCCGTGCACCAAGAAGATGTACGTCTCTAGAGATGTTTCATTTCATGAAAATGTTTCGTTTTTCAAGAGTTCTAACAGTTCTCTTCAAGGGGAGAAACCGATAAGTTTTAGAGAAGATAACATTCAGAACCTTGATGATCAAATTGGAAATGAATTATTGGGAGAAATTGGAGAAATTAACTTACAACCAGATGTCCAAACTAATACAGATAGAATAAATCTATTACCATCAAGTCTACCAGGATCGGGTTATTATGATGAAGTTCAAGAAAATCAAGATAGTACAATTTCCCAAAGTGAACCAGCAGCCGTAGAAGCCTCAAATGTGTCTCCTGAGGTAACTTTATCTCCTTCTGATCCACCTATTATTGAATCCAGATACCCAATTAGGATGAATAGAGGAATGCCAAGAAAACAATATGATCCAGCTCTTAATGCTAAAACCAAATATTCCATTAATAATTATGTTTCATCAAATCATTTGTCTAAGTCACGTGCACTTATTGTAAATTAGCTATCCTCTGTATCTATTCCTAGTACTGTGCAGGAAGCGTTAATAGATAAAAGATGGAAGAATGCAATGAATGAGGAAATGGAAGCGCTTCAAAAGAATCACACATGGGAACTTGTATCATTACCAGATAAGAAGAAAATCATGGGATACATATGGATATTCACAATCAAGCTCAATTCAAATGGAAACATTGATCGCTACAAAGCAAGACTTGTTGCAAAAGGGTATACGCAAAAATACGGGGTTGATTATGCGGATACTTTTGCGCCAGTAGCAAAAATAAATACCATCCGAATTTTGATCTTGATTGCAGTAAATCAAGATTGGCCCCTTCGACAGTTTGATGTAAAAAATGCATTTCTTAATGGAACCTTAGAAGAAGAAGTATATATGAATCCACCACTAGGATTAAATTATGGAGGAAAAGTATGCAAATTAAAAAAGGCATTATATGGGTTGAAACAATCACCTCGAGCATGGTTTGGAAGACTCTCAAATTTTATGAAGAAGATCGGATATGTACAGAGTGATGCTGATCACACTCTCTTCATAAAAAGAAAATTAAACAAACTTACTGCTCTCATTGTGTATGTTGATGATATGGTTGTTACGGGCAATGATAAAAATGAGATAGATGCACTCCAAAGAAGCCTTGCAACTGAATTTGAACTCAAAGATCTTGGAAACTTGAAATATTTTCTGGGCATTGAAGTTTCAAGATCAAGCCATGGAATATTCCTTTGTCAACGAAAGTATGTGATTGATTTATTAATAGAAACGGGTATGCTCAACTGTAAACCAGTTGACACACCTATTCAGATGAATCACAAACTAGCCATTCAACAAGATCAAGTTCCAACAAGCAAGGAGAGATATCAAAGGCAGTTGGTAAGTTGATCTATTTATCTCATACTAGACCTGATATTGCCTATGCTGTAAGTTTCGTAAGTCAGTTTATGCATGCACCAGGTGAAGATCACATGGGGGCTGTTTATTGCATTTTACGGTACCTAAAATCTTCTCCAGGAAAAGGATTATTTTTTGCAAAAAATGGAGATCAAAAGGTTACCGGATACACAGATGCGGATTGGGTTGGAGATCACACTGATTGAAAGTCTACCTCGAGTTATTTTACATTTGTTGGAAATAACTTTGTCACTTGGAGAAGTAAAAAACAAAAGGTAGTTGCTCGATCTAGTGCAGAGGCAGAATTTCGCGGGATGGCTCATGATGTGTGTGAATTATTATGGATAAAACGCATTTTGCATGATCTTGGCATAAGTCATAACGAACCTATGTCATTATATTGTGATAATAAAGCCGCTATTGCTATTACCAATAATCCTGTCCAGCATGATCGAACTAAACATGTAGAAGTGGATCGTCATTTTATCAAGGACCATTTGGATAAAGGAACAATCAATTTTCCTTTCGTAACTTCACAAAATCAGTTGGCAGACATTCTAACGAAGAGAATATCTGCAAAATGTTTTAATGGCTCACTTGACAAGTTGGGAATGATTAACATACATTCACCAACTTGAGGGGGAGTGTTGGCGTGAGCTGGATTTTATTCTATCATCAGCTAGGTGATTGAGTTAATTGTGGGATAATTGATTGAGTCAATTGTGGAGTTAATTTGTGGGGTTGATGATTGAGACAATTGTTTACTACTTTGACTCCGTGATTTTAGAATCACATGTACATCTTGTAAATATATAAATTGTATTCTAGCATAAAAAATAAGAAAGACGAAATACTTCTTCTCAACTTAATTTCTGAACCTTTATTTTCTATACTTTCGGATATGAATCTATCTCATTTAGAAGGGAAAAACTTGCATCAGTATCTCAATTTCAATTCAAACATGGGTTTGATTCACACTCCATATTTTGAGAAATATTTACCATCCGAAAAGAGGAAAAAATGGAGTTTTTGTCTAAAGAAATGTGTTGAAAAAGGGCAAATGTATAGAACCTTTCAACGAGATAGTGCTTTTTCAACTCTCTCAAAATGGAATATATTCCAAACATACATGCCATGGTTCCTTACTTCGACAGGGTACAAATATCTAAATTTGATATTTTTAGATATTCTTTCGGACCTATTACCAATACTAAGTAGTAGTAAAAAATTTGTATCCATTTTTCTACTTAAAGATTTAAAAATTACTTAGAGATAATGATTTCACTTTGAGGGACTAAAGAATTGACATAGAACTTATTTTTTTTATCTCCATAATGACATGAGAATGCTTATGGACTCTAAATAAGAATACCTTTAATTGACAATGAGAGTTGCTTTTAAAGATCTTTGGTCAAATTCTCCAATCAATTTATGCATGAATGTGTTTATCGATGACTATAGTTCTTAATTGATTTCTATTTGTAATTCTAATACATGTAAATGAAAGTCTGATTTTTATTTAACAATTTAATTAGAATGCATTTTTATAGTATTTAGGACAATTAGAATAAATTAACTTCATTTTAATTATTGCTTATCCATCTAAGTAGCTATTCGATTAATATAAAATTACTCCAAGATTTCCTATGTTCGATACCCTTCTATACTAAGTCTTAGAGGCTAGGGTATATCATTTGACCCGCATCATTCCGATTTTTAAAAGTAAAAATTGTGAACTTAAATTTTTGGTTTGGTTAATATAAAAATCAATTTGATTTTGAATTATTTTTTCGGTTAACTAAAATTTCGATTTTGTTTGCTCACCCCTTCAAATTATGGCTATAAGCATAAGTAGAAAAAAATGAAATCTGAGACATTCTACATTTTTAATTAGGTGTTAGTCGATCAATTTTTAATGGTTAGTTAATAATTTAACCTTAATTTTAAGACACACACACACACACACACACATATATATATATATATATATATATTAAATTTGTTTTACTTGTGCAAAATCAAGGGATGGTGATTATAAGGTAATAGAATTAGCTAAAAATACATTTTTAGGTTGCTGTATTTATATATTTTTTATTATTGAATTATTAAACTTTTATGTAGTTATATTAAATTCTTAAATTTTTATTTTTATCCGCATTAAATTTTAAATTATCAAATTTAAATAAAATAATGATATATATTATATTTTTGAACTCTTATTTTTGTTTTATTAAAATTTATTTGGATTTAATGTCCGCTAGATTAACAATTTAAGCATCCATTTGTAATTAAATAAAAATTTAAAAGTTCAATAAAAAAATTTGTACAGGTTTACGGACCTAAAGATGTTAAATAGAATTATGATTGGAAAAGTGGATGCCTCCGGTGATTGGACTTTGCCACCTGAACATCATCGGTGCCCTATCATGACTTTCTTGTAAGCTCGAACAATTAATTGAATAATAATATTATTAATTAAATATTGTTTGAAAATAACTCGTTCCTTTTCGTACAAGTAAATATTTTTCTTTCGCAAAATAGCAGCACGTGAAAAACTTTTCGTAAGAAATCTTAGCAATTTGGCATCGTTAAACAAAGGAGTGTTTGTATTTTTTTCTGATGACTTGACCTTTTTTCTTAATGTAATTCGAGAATTTGAATGAAAAATATAAGATATTTGAGCACTTGAATTAGATTGTTAATTGTACATAAATTTTCATCATAGTGAAAATTTGGCATTTTCGGCCTAACGGTAAAATTGGATAAAATTGATTACAATGTAATGTAATGAAAATTTTCGATTTGAGACTTTATTTATCATTATTCTCTTAAGAAAATATAAATTTTCTTATTTGTACTCAATTTATGATAAATCAAATAAAAATACAGCACAGAAAACTGTAATTGGGAAATTGAGTACGTGGCAGTGCACAAAACCGTGATCTTTTATGTGTAGAAAAGCTCCACATGCCATTGGTTTAGTGGTTAGTATGATTCTGACACACATCCCAAAAATTCAACTGGATAAGTTCATGTCTTTGCGTCGAAGTGTATGGCGGTCATACTCATATTCATAATACCCGTTGCCACCATGAACTTCAATTTCTAAATTCTAATGGCGATTTCAAGATCCTCAGATTGGTCTCTATCTTCCATTAATTCTTACAGAAAACCCCATAATATCATCCTCTTCAACTCATCATGGAAATCCCTTTCTTTTCTTTCTCATCCTTGCCCCAATCTTTCTCCTTTTCAAGCCAACTCCTCTGGTTGCCCGTCTCCCATAATCTTGGAAGAACAGTCTACAGACTTTCCTGTTATTCAATTGGACATGAAGAAATTGGATTCTCAGGAATATCAAGAACCGGACTCGAAGAATTTAAACAAATTCTTACGTGGGGTGCTTCAAGATCCAAGAACTGAAGGCCTAGCTTATCAGTATTACAAGAAAGCAACTGAAAGGCAGGAATTTGTGCCAGAAAAATCAGTGTTAAAGCTTCTAATAAGGTACTTGATACGATCAAAGAATTGGGATTTGATTTTATCGGTTTCTGCTGATTTCAAGGAATACAATGTGTTTCCTGATAGTTATAGTAGTTCCAGCCTTGTTAGTAGCTGTATTAAAGAAAGAAAATTCAGAATTGTAGAATCTTTACTTGAAACTTTCAAATCTTGTAGTGAAATTGCTGTCTTGGCTTTTGATTCAGCAATGAGAGGGTATAATAAGCTACATATGTACGGCAACACAATTAATGTGTTTGAGAAAATAAAATCAGCTGGCATTTCAATGGATTCCGGGTGTTATTTCCAGATCATGAAGGCATATCAGAAAATTGGTGATACAGATAGGGTTCTTGCACTGTTTGATGAATTTGAAAGTACAAAATTACAAGATTCAGCACCAAATTTAATCCAAATTTACAGGGTACTAATCGAGTCACTAGGCAAATCGGGCCGAGCTTTCGAAGCTCTTGAATACTTTGGTGACATGAGAAAGAAAGGAATTTCAGGGGATTCTCGAATTTACTCTTCTTTAATCTGCTCATTCGCTAGCATTCGAGAAATAAGCCTAGCAGAAGAGCTATTTAGAGAAGCTGAAGAGAAGAAAATGTTAAGAGATCCCGAAGTTTTCTTGAAACTTGTGTTAATGCATTCCGATGAAGGACTAATAGAAAACACAATTGATGTAATTAAAGCAATGAAGAGAGTTAAAATGAGGGTATGTGACTGCATTTTCTGCGCTATTGTGAATGGCTTCTCTAGAAGAAGAGGCTTCCGTGCAGCAGTCCGAGTCTACGAAGACCTAAAATCCGATGGGTGTGAGCCAGGGCAAGTGACTTATGCATCCATCATCAATGCATATTGTCGAATCGGATTATATTTCAAAGCAGAGACTCTGTTCAATGAAATGCAAGAAAAGGGGTTCGATAAATGCGTGGTAGCATATTCTAGCATAATTGCAATGTATGGAAAGACAGGGAGACTAAGAGATGCAATGAGGCTAGTAGCCAAAATGAAAGTAAAGGGATGCGAACCAAATGTATGGATCTACAATTCTGTACTAGACATGCATGGAAGAGCAAAGAATTGGAGACAAGTGGAGAAGGTATGGAAAGAAATGAAAAGGAGGAAAGTTGCAGCAGATAAGGTGACTTACACCAGTATAATTAGTGCTTACAATAAGGCCAAGGAATTGGAGAATTGTGTGACATACTATAATGAGTATAGAATGAATGGAGGTGTGATTGATAGAGCAATGGCAGGAATAATGATGGGTGTTATGATGGGTGTTTTCTCGAAAATGGGGCGGATTGATGAGTTGTTAAAGCTCCTTCAGGATATGAAAACAGAAGGTACTCGCTTGGATGGAAGGCTTTATCGTTCTGCTTATAATGCATTCAGGGATGCTGGCCTGCAAATCCAAGCCAATTGGTTGCAGGAGAGCTTTGAGGCTGTGTGATTTTGGTTGTAATTTTCAGGAAAATGTGTCGGATTTTCAATGCTAAGTGCCATAGTTTATGTTTTATTTTTCTTTTCATTTCTCACCAAAATTGGGTTCAGATTTCTTCTGTTTGTAAATACATAATACTTGGTATATACATGCAAATTTTGCAAGTCTTGTGGGGGTCAATTAGTATATAAATGCACTAATTAATGCTTTTATAATTTTGTTATGATTATTATTTGTGAGATGGTTGTTCTATTAGCAACTATTAGTCCACAAAGTTAATCATTGCTGTACAAGAGAATTTTCTAAGGTTAGTTGTAGCTAGTTCAAATGGCTTACTCATTTGAGTCTGATTCCTTGCTATAAATACATCAATTTGGATAATTACTGAGGTAAATTAAGTGGATTAGAAAGTATTTCACTTTTTTGTAGACCTATTTGATGCAAATTCAAATTAATTGAGCAATTGATTCTAAATAACGAACCGTGTGTATATATATATATATAAAATAAATAAATAAAGAAAAATTTACACATAATATAACTTTTTTTACTTTACTTTTTAAAAATATCTTCATCAATTTTTAAGTTTTAAAAATATATTTTTTTTAAATTTATGTTTTTAAAAATATCACTTTTATTTTTAACTTACTCATATCACTTTCTTCAAACTAATTTCGTCATCTTCTCTCCCTCTGTTCAGGTTCGGGCTCCTGCTCCTACACCTACACCTACCAGCGACGGTAATAATAGATTTGAAGTTATCTAACATAAGCTAATTATTTCCTGAGCATATTCATATTCTAACAGAAGCTAATTATTTCCGATTGGCAGTTTGTGTGATTATTATTATTATTATTATTATTATTATTATTATTATTATTATTATTTTGTTGTTAGACGAGAACGGTTCAAGTTAAGCAGGTGTCAGATCTAGCAAGCGAGAGAGGGGTTCATGAGTTTTTCTCTTTCTCTGGCCAAATAGAACATGTTGAGATCAGCCGGTGCGTTCTTTGCTTCTTTCTGTATTTATATACTAGCTGTTTTTGAAGTCCTATTTGCTTCTGTGTTTTCTCCTTGAGATAATGTGGAAAACAATTAACAAGATTGTTTTCGCCTTTCAATAAACCAGAAGGCAGTTTAAGATCTTCTTTTTGTGCTAAAGATTTTATCGTCAATGGAGGTGTTGCGGAGAAAATGCAGGAGAAAGAATGGAAGTGAAAATATGAAGTTATTATGATTATTATGGGTTCTGTTGTGTTTTTCTAATTTATTTATGCGTTTAATATGTTTGATTAATGCTTAATAGAATTCTTGGCGTTGTGTCTTTGGATGCCGTGAAAATGGAGGGTCCAAAACTGCATTTGTTACTTTCAAAGGTCCTAAAGCGCTTGAAATTGCATTGTTGTTATCTGCATGTACCTGCATTCTTCTTTTTCTTTTTATTATTTTTTCTTTTGTTTGGATGATGTTTCCGTCAATGGTGGTTGATTATGGTTTTAATCACACTTAAATTATGTTCAACGCAACTTTTAATTTGTGCTTTCTCTTTTTATATATATATTGCAAGAAACCAGAAATTAAACATCAAAATTTTTACTTTTAATTTAGTTATCATCTTAAATTTATTTCATATATAATTACACAATTCAAGTAAACTAGTGCTCACACCTCACAATATAAATCGTTTGAAAGAGTTATGTTTTTTGGTATATTAGTCGTTATATCTAGTATACTTTTCTTTGAGACGATCTATTGATTGTTATTGAATTTCCAATCGGTGGGATGACGCCGCTGGTTTCAGCTAGTATGTTCATTATTTTCTTTACGAACATGATCATCGCCTTCTTCTTAGGACTGGGGGTTGTATTGGTTCATGTAGGATTAAGAAGAATAGATGATTTGATGTATTATGAAGATGAAGATGGATTTGGATCTGTTGAGAACTTGCCTGTGTCTGATGTTGTACCTACTTGCCTCATAGAAATATTGTAGCTTCTTCTTTTCTTGATCTTAGCTATCTTTTCTTCATTTAAGGGCGGGATGTAAGTATAATTCATTCTTTTGTAATTAATTTCTGGTTTCTCATTTCTATTAGTTACCTTTCAAACGGATTAATTGTTTTGAATTGTACTATTCAAGGTTCAGCTTCTTCAATTATCCATGTGTCTCATACATTTTTAAACAGGAATATATTTAGCAAAGACAACATAAGATAACTGATCATTCATTTCAGCCTGCATTTTTTATCCATAACAAAAACAGAACAACTTCATAGTCTGCTGGTTTTACGAAGTGCAGCAAATACAAAGTAAAAGTTTCAGAGAAGAATTCAGAATTAACTTTGACTCAAATCCTTCAATTTTCATTAGGAGATGATTTTGCAAGTCTTATGACGGAGAAAAATGGCCGCAACTCTTTAATAATGGTAAGCCACAGAGTAATGAATTCCCCTCACACCTGCTTGTAGTAAACGTTCCATATTGTGGCCTGATGTTCGGAACTCTACCTGATAAATTGTTGTAGTAAACGTTCCATATTGTGGCCTGATGTTCGGAACTCTACCTGATAAATTGTTGTAAGCCCAATGAAAAACTTCAGAAAGTGTAGATTACTCAGTTGTGGCGGGATTTCTCCACTCAAGCTATTGTAAGAGAGATCCATGCTCTTAATGTGGCTCAAGTTCGAAAATGTTGCAGGAATGGAGCCTGTTAAATGGTTTTTTTGACAAGTTTAATGCATGTACTCCATTTAGATTGCTTAACTCCAGTGAGGTTGTTTAATGACAAATCCAATCCAGACTTAAAATCAAGTATGCAACTTTGGTGTGAACAAGACCTGCTCTTAGAAATAAATTCGAGTGCACAATCTTCGTATGCATGGCCATCACTTGGATTATTAATTGTGTGCTGCCCCAGTAAGCCGTTGTCGTAAACATAAATTTCATGTATCGGACTATAAGGAATAAATGGATAGTAATTCAAAGATGGTGCAATGGATAGTAATTCAGATTACAAATATGTTGAGAACTTGCCTGTCTGATGTTGCACCTACTTGCCTCATAAAAATGCTGCAGCTTCTTCTTTTCTTGATCATAGCTATCTTTTCTTCATTTAAGGGCGGGATATAAGTATGATTCATTCTTTTGTAATTAATTTTTGATTTCTCATTTCTAGTAGTTACGGATTAATTGTTTTGAATTGTACTATTCAAGGTTCAGCTTCTTTCATTTTTTATCTTATTTTCGATTTGTTCTCTATCCAGTGTTAGGCAAAAATCATAGCACGAAACCTTCATATTTATTATATTTGGTAGGGGTGTGCATATGCCGGGTTCGGGTTGGGTATTAACCCGAAACCCAAAATATTACATACACCATCACCCTACCCGACCCTACTAAGATGTCGGGCCCCTACCCAATAATTTTCGGGCCTCCGAACCAACCCACCCGAAATATCCGAAATTTAATTTTTTTAATTGGTTAAACTGAAATTTAAAGTAAAATACAATTAAACACCATAAAATATATTTTAAAAATATAAAAAACCGACAATTTTAAAATTACAACAAACATATATTTCTCCAACTCTATAAATTAAATAAACAGTTATAAAATAAAAAAAATACAGTAATATAAAATATTAAACAAAAATATAAATAATTATTACAAGGGATGAATTCTGCCAGCAAGTTAGCATCCACCTGCTTGGAATGAATTGCTTTCATGCTTAAGACTACCAAATCCAAGTTGAGGTCATCTGCAACCTCACCAATGATGGCCGTAGGCTTGCTGCTCCCTTCACCAAGCCGCTCCAACAACTTGAATTCCTAAAATGGTAGTTATTTTCCCATAAAATAGAATGCTAGAACAATGAGTTCAGTCATTAGTCATATAAGCTTTATCCTTGAAATGTAGGTGCAGGCCTATAATGTGTGCATATCAAAGATAATGGAATAGAATCAGATAACATAACTGCAGCTCAGTCACTGTATTTCTGTGCTATCTTATAGAATTCACAAATCATCAAGTCAAGCCCCTCCCTCCCTCATGCAAGCTAACCTAATTGAGACAAGCAGTACTGTGTTAGTCTTTGCAGTCAATTTTGGATTGTAACATGAATAGAAAAGAGAAAAAGTGTAACACATTCACAACAAGAAAAAGCCAAAATTCCGACGGAATTTTATTTTCCGTAGGGAAAGTTGTTGGAAAAAAATGTTCATTACGATGGAATACAATTTCGTCGTTAATAATAGGGGGAAATTTTCTTGCCAAAAAGTACCGATGGAAATTAGCGACGAATTCAGGAAATTGGGTCGTTAAATTGGTGCCAATATTACGCGGCTAAATTATAAATGAAATTTCAAATTCTGTCGGTAATGTAGGTAAATTACCGACGAACATAATTTTCCTGTAGGTAAATTGCCGATGGAAATAATTTTCGTCGGTAATTACCTACGAAAATAGAATTCCGTAGGTAATTTACCAACGGAAAAATTTTTCTGTTGGTATATTACCTATAGAATTTGAATTTCATCGGTAAATTTATACTTTGTAAAAACCTTGTCGTTTTGGCCTTTAATTTATTTGTCTATCCCTTGCCTTTCTTCTTTCTTATTTTCTTTTTCTTCATCCCCATCGTGGATTGAGTTTGAGCTTCGCCGCACTGACGTCTTGGCTTCAACCTGTGCTGCCGCTGACGCCTTCACCCCATGCAGCCACTCTCTTGCTGATACTGGTTGGTTTTCATCTCATAATCCTTAGGTTAGTCCTATTGAACCCTTCAATCTTTGTTTTGTGATGGAAAATTGAAGATCCCGAGTTAGGAGAAATAGATCTTGGGATTTTGGTAAAATTGGAGGTTTAACATTTAGATCTAGGGATTGATTAATGAAGGAATTAGTTTGTGATTTTCAGCCGGATTTTGCTCTGGTTTTGGTCAAAACCTTCATCTGACAAAAATGGCTAGGATTTGAAATTTAAAATAAAAAAATAAGAATTCATTAAAATGCTTAAAAATGATGACAAGGCCATTGTAATTTAATCACTCTGCAACTTAAAAAAAGAGCTGTGTTATTACTTAAAAAAAACAAATTGGGAAAGTCGAGGTTTTCTGTATTTATTTTGTTTTGTTTTTTACTTTTTTTCAAGTTAATACAGCTCTATTTTTACTATTTTTTGGAAATTTACAAGTAGTTTTTTACATAGTGTTAAACTACTAATTTAAAAGTGCAGGCTTTGTAACAGGGCCAGAGTAGGGTACATACTACATAGTGTTAAACTACTAATCACATTTCCGCGAGAAAGAATATTTAATTATTTACACAAGGGCATATAGAAAATTTGGAGTTTAATTAGCACTAGCTTCACTAAAACCTCACACAAGTTGGGGTTTTGCGATTTTCTCTGTTTCTTAAAAGACAGGTCCTTGCTTAACAGCCCAATTCGATCCCCAAACTGCTACTTAGCACAGTGTCATTTTCTTGAGCAGTTCTCAAGCTTATTTTTGCTCTGGCTTTTATCGGAGTGTAGATGAGCGGGTGACATTTCTTTACTTCGATCGGCGGAGGCTGTCTTTTCGGGTTTTTTAGAAATATGGCAGTTTCAATCTCCAGAAGGATTTTAAGCTCTTTTGGCTCCTTAAACGCTGGTCTTCGCGGTTCTCCATATTTCCCTTGTCTATCATTTCGACCTTCTCATGGTGAGGCCTATGCTTTTTCTCGCTTCACTACTGGTAGTTTGTTATTAGGATTTTTGGTTGTCTCGAAAGCATTTACCTTTCTGTAAACGTGTTGCTCTCTTTGACAGATTTAAGTGGCCATTCTGCGGATTATTTATTTTCTGCAGAACCTTCTAGCTTTATCAAGGTAAACTTCGTTTCTGCTTATTTGGGCCAAATTTTACGATTGGTGGGGTTTTCTATTTGTAGTGAAGAAAGTTTCGATTTTTTTGAAATTTCATAATCCTATATTTCTTCTATCATTGTCCATATAGTAATGAGCCTATTTTCGATCATGTTTTAACGTAGAATGGGGTGGCTTCCCTCGCTTATAGGAGGTTCTCTACATCTATCCTGACTCCGGGGTCAAGTGATGGTGCATTTCCTTCTGATTTATTGTCCACGAAGACTGTTCTAACACCAGATCGTGACATTAGTAATGAAAAAGTTGAAATTGTTCTTGCTTATTACTTTATTAGTCGTGCTCCAGGTGGGAAAATGTTATAGCTATCAAAATCACTGACCTCCATGTAAAAGCGCTTATCTCAGAAGTCAAATGTCAAATGTCCAATGGAATTGATTTGTTTGTGTACTTTGGATTTTTCATTTGGCTATCAGTCTTTGGAAGGACTAAACATCTCCATATGCTTCAGACTGAAGTTTGTATGCAAATTTACCGCCTTAATGCTAATTTAATCTGCCATAATCAATGGTTGCTGTAAGAAGAATGAAGCTGTATTCTAGTTATTCGTCAATCTAGGTTATTGTTCAAGACTGATATTTGGAATTGAGGTGCAGATATATGTAGTACTCAGTGTCACTTTTGATTGCTAACTCTTTAGCTAAACACCGCTTTATGTTTCATATTGATGAGTAAAACTTAAACTTATATATTATTTTCTTCAAATTTCAACAATTGTTCTATATTTAAGACTGAAATATTTTATTTTTATCTTCTTTTTAATGTATTAGTAAACTGTGCTTATATATTCGAAACATCACATTGAACATGCAATCAATAATGTATTAAGTACTGGTGTTGATATGTTTTTGAGTTGAGCTGTTGCCCTTAATCCACTATGGTTAGCCATCTTGTATTATTTTTCTTATGTGTGGAAATGTCGTCATGATCATATGTCTTCATGAGATTCTCCAAATGGACTTCCAAGTTTTGAATATCTATATAAAAATTTGGTGATATGTCTTCGCTGTTCCTAACTGTTTGATGTAGCACAATAATGTTTGACTATTGGATGTCATGTGTACCTCATAATTCTTGTTTCAAACCTGTTCTTTTATTCAATGACAATTTTCTTGCTTTTTGCCTGTCTGTGTGGGCACATTTTCCATAGACTGACTTGGAACCATTGTGTATTTAGTTTTTTCTTATATTCTGTATTTTTATAGGTGCAGATTGTTAACTTCTTTGATTTTGTGTTGTGATTTAGGACTATATCAGGACTGGTAATTGCCGTGACAAATTTTTGCAATGAGGACAAAGTATTTATGGTTTTGGCTGGTGATGTTTTTGATGTACCCATTAAGAAGCACATTGTTCATCGTGTTGTGCGATGGCAACTTGCAAAACGACAGCAGGTAGGCTCAACTATTATTTAAAGCTTCAAGATGATATGATGGCTCTAATAGTATTATGACTTCTTTATCAAATATTCTTTTTTGGTTGAGTTTACTGGGTGAAATCTGGTCATTTGGAGGAAAATCTGGTCATCATGGAGAGGTCTTTCACATGGGAAAAATTAGTTACATGTCTTTCTAAAAAATGAAGACCTTGGTGTAACTCACGGTCTTCCGAAATTGGAATGGATCTTCTAAGTTTACATGATTAGTTCAATATTGATGAACTGACAAGGAAAGCAAATGCACTAGAGTGTTTGGTAGAAAAATGAAGGGGGAACTGCTTGAGAGTTGATGGTTTTCCTATGTATGTCATAATAGAAAGCAAGTTACTCTCTTACTGTCGGAAGCTGTCTGATTATCAAAATTCTGCCAACATGTAAATACTGGAACCTGTTACATACGCAGTTATTTACATATGTCTATTTCACCAGTTTGAATTCAGTTGCTTTTGAATGTAAATCCACATTTAACTTATATGCCTATTAAAGTTAGCTAAATTCCTTATTCTTTATATTTTACTGTAGCTTGTATATCAGATAATTATTCTTTCATGTATTGAGTGACATCTTAAAAAATACAGCTTCTGGTTTTTGAGAATTTGGAGCTCCCAACACACAAAGCTAAGAATATTGTGAACTATTATAAGCAAATGGAGAATACGAAGAAGCTACTGTTGGTGGACGGTGGGCCCATTAATGAAAAGCTGAAGTTGTAACTCACATCTCTATTTGTTTACATAATATATTTCGATTTGGAATTTAAAAATTATTGTCTGAATCTTTGAACAAATAGGCCAATTTTTGGTCTATTGTATTATAAGTCAATATTCTTCTCATAATTTAGTTATAAAACCTAAAAATGTTTGCTCAATATTTTTGCATCTTGATTTTCCTGTATTAGTGATGTTTATATAATTTCATTCTGAATTTCACAGATGATTACATTATAAAACCTGTTCCAGTCTATTATTCTCATTTTTTTCTTCTGCATTCAAATTTTTGGACGTTCCTTGCAAAAGCTGTTGTGAAGTATTTGCTTTCTTTGCCCTCAGATGGTTATCTTCTTGAATCATTTATTATTTTCAAATTATTCCTATTATCAAAGTTTAGCCAGTAGCTTAAGATTCAATTTTATTGTAATAAAAATGTCAGATAGAACCACCATAAGAAGTAAGCTTCCTTAGAAGTCGGAACTTACAATTGTGTGTGTTATTTACAGGACTTGAATGTCTATAGCATCTATAATTAGTCATATATTTTTGAATGTTAATAAAGTTAATAACTATATCTTTATTATTGTTTCTATTTCTCTGCTCAAGTTCTTAATTTTGACCAATTTACCAGGAAAATAATTTCATCTAAGCTATAGGATCGTCACAGTTGTGGATGAATTGGTACCAAATTCAATTAGTTCAATAAGATCGAGGTAAATAGTATAAATGTTTTACTAATCCTATAAAGTTTCTTTCTGTATATCCTGGTTTATCCGCTATAGTTACATTTGCTTCTACTAATTATCTTTCTATATCTAACGCCCATTCTTGTATGTCTGTTAAAATTATTTTTGTACAATCTAGATTTAAAGTTCCTATTTTATGTATTTGTATCTTTTGTTATGGTCTAAATTTTGCTATGCTTTTTCATATTTTTTCTTGTCTCCTAATATTTGAACTTTTTCCTCTTTTATTTCTAGGTCTTCTTTTATAATTTATGCTTGATGATATTTCTATATATTCAAAATCTTATCCTTCCATTGATTCATTGTTAATTGCTGTTAGATTTATTAGATAAAGGAAGGATATAGGAGATACAGAACATATTTATTAAATAATTATTAGAAAATCGTAATATTTTTAGTAACGAAATAGTGACGGAACAATCCGTCGCATATTTTTTACCACGTGGTAACTTTACCGACGGAACCATGTATCGTCGGTATTTACCTACGGAACAATTATTCCGTTGGAAAATTTAGCGACGGCAATATATTTCCGACGGTAATTGTAAAAACGAATTTGATTCCGTCGGTAAATATGGAAAATGCCGAAAGTTTTCGGTCTGCACTTCCAACTGAATTACCGACGGAAAATAATATTTGTCGGTAAATGTGCCTACATCAATTCTCCAACGCCACATTCCGTCGCTAAATTCCGTCGGCAATTTGATTTCCGTACGAAAATTCACTCAATTCCGTCGGGAATTTCCATCGGTAAAATGGATTTTTCTTGTAGGGAAACATATAGGTGCCCTAGTCATTAATGCAGTGTTCATATTTTGGTGGTTTCTGGTTTAGATAATTAAATAAATCTCAGACAAACTAAGGTATGCGACTTGCAAAGTTTACATTTTTTTTTTCTTCTTTCTTGGGTGCTTATATCCATCATTAGCTGTTACTTCATGGATAATATGTGGAAGTAAAGCCAACAATTGCTTACTCACAGCTCTCTATCATCAATTTATCTGATGTAATGCTTATATTTGAATCTAAACATTAATATAAAAACTATTTTTTATACTTAATCCACAAACATCAATGAATTAATTACAGTGACCATAGTAAAGTAAATGAGTCCTCTAAACAATTAAAACATAAAATCAGAATCTAAAGCAAGAAATTGGAACCATCGAGGAATAGTTTTGAAGATAACGAAGAAATAGCATGTCACGTGGTTTATCTTTAATCTAAGTATTTGAATAAGTCGATTAGCTATCCTAGTTTCATGGTAGTTGATATTTGTCAATTATTTTAGGAGATTGGATTATCATTTCTTCTTGGTTGCCTAATTTGTGGGATTTTGAGTCGCACTTTGCCATATTCACCGTATCGGTTCTCTTCATTTGCTGCTCTTGCCCACGAACTGTGATAAAATTTCTGTGTGAAGATCGTTTTTACTTGCTCTGCTCTCTTGATTTTGCAGCAAGCAGAGAGAAGTCTTGTTAATTGTTCATAACCATATTTTTAAAGTTAAAAAATCATTCGTCAACAAAAACATTAATTAAAAATAAATCAAGAAGTAGATGAAAATAAAAATCAGCAATCCTCCAAACAAGTAAAACAAAGAACTGGAAATTGAAAGTTACATACCTCATCAGCTCCAAATTCAACCGTTTTCGCTTCAAGAGAACCGAAACCCTTGGCACTAAATTTGTCGAGGAAAAAAACACCAGAAATCTTAGGGAGGCGGAGACTGAACTGAAGAAGAAAAATTAGATTTTCTTTATTTATATAGTTAGTAAATCGGGTTGGTCGGTTGGGTCGGTTTTAGAGGGATTTCATCCGACCTGAAAAATTCACAAACCTCCTAATCAAACCGACCCTACCAACCCGATTAATCCCACCCGAATGCATCGGTTCGGGTTAATTGGGTTGGTCGGATCGGTTTTTGTACATCCCTAATATTTGGAAACAACATAGCTTACAATCCTAGACTAATTTAATCTAAATTGAATGAATTTATTAAAAAAATTTAAAACTTTATTTAAAAGAAATAGATTTGGAAATACTTAAACCAATCAAAATATCTAGATTCGATTATTATAGTTAAAAAATCATGATGTATAAGAAAAAGGATTGAATTATTAGGTAATTGATCCATAGGGAAAACTGAAGTTTGAAAGAAACAAAAAGAATTTGTATTTAAAATGGAAAAGTTGTAATAAAGAAATTGTGAAGTGAATGATATAAATAATTGGTTTAGTTTTTCGATTTGTTGAATGACGTCCAGCAATCTTTTCTAGTTGTCCACTGCTTGAAGAATTGCTCATAGATATCGTTATTGTTGACGTAAAAGATTATGTTTAAGACTTAAGAGTAATGGGTAACATACTTACAATTTGAAATTCGGTATACCGGATGATATACTAAATTTCATAACGTAATTAGCATTTTAAAATTTGGGAATCTTTGAGCCCGTACGACTGTATTGATTACCTACTCCACTAAGAAAACATTACATAATTTTTTGTTAATTAATGTTGAATATAGTACAGATATGTATAAAATAAAATGAATAAAGGAGCAGCAGCTCCCTTAAAGCATGCCATGTCCCTAGATTAATGGAAGAAGAAGGAAGAAATGGGAAGGAGAAGGAAAAAAGAGAGGGAGAGTTTGAGTTATTAAAAAAGAGTTATTTTAAAAAATAAAAATTTTAAAAAAGATAATTTTAAAAGGAAAAAAAAAAAAAAAGAAGGCTGTATTTTTAGTTGGGATTACTTTTTTTTTTGGGTATTTTTGTGAAACTCCCAAATGTAAATGTACAGCTAGCCCATTGTGATATATGGATTTTGGAATGGGCCTACTACAAAGTTATTGAGCTCTTATGTTAATGAAATTTTGTTTGGCATGGTAATACTTCTTTTGTTTGAGAAAAGCTTGACAAGGACCACCACCACGACATGGGAGGGATAGAACTATCGACTATGTTTTAAGTTTTAACAATAAAACAAAACTTTACAAATTTAATTTCCTATGTTGTAATTAAGGTAATTAAATTGAATGATATGAAAAAAAAATGAATTTTTATTTTTAATTTTCTTTCATTTTCAGTCATCTCAATAAACCGAATTATTCAATTACGAAAAGGAAAAATAATCAAAATAAAAAGAATATTCCATTTCGCTCTCTGCCTTGTTTAGGCATATGACATAAATCTACAACATTTTACATTGAATTAATATGAATGAAGCCACATAGCAAAAGTAGGAAGAATTGTTTCCTGACAATCACAATTAGAAAATTCTTGCCTACCCTAGCCATAGGGAAATTTCATTAACCATTGCTGTGTGTATTTACATTTATGTATAGTTATCTTCTTTTTTTATTATTATTTTTTAAAAAATATTAGGTGGCAAAATTTTGATATATTAATTTTGCCGTGTTCTTTTTATGCTTAATTTTATCAATTTTTCTAAAACAAGGGTAATAGCTAAACAATAAATTGATTCCAAACATAATAATAATAATTCAATTACTAAGGCAGCGATGAAAGTTAACAAAAATAGCTTATACTTTAGCAAAGATAACAAAAAAGAAAAAGAAAAAGAAAAAGAAAGTTGTTTTAACCAGCTTATTAAGTAATAATTAAATCAAACAAATTTTCCACATCGATGGCTGGAAATTAAAAGCAATTAAGCATAACATTTGTGAGAATTAATTGCCCACACTTCCGTCAAAAGGAGCAGTTAACTGCTTGGCCTACCATCAATTAAACATTTGAGTTACTTAATTGTATTTTGTTTTATAGGATCCATTTCAACAGTTTATCATGCACTTGTCCCGATAATTAGCATCATGTGTAACGTATTTAAGTTAATGTTGTCTGAAATGACAGTATATAATGAATGCATTTTGGTGCTGCTTTTGCTGTCCCTTTGGTCTAACTTGTCTACTTATGTGGAATAAATCTAAGAGATCTCTGGATTCTTCTGCAAATAAATTTCTCAAAGTTGCTTTGGTGAGACTGATTCAAATTAATTAATTGCTAATCTCTGGGTAAATTAAACGAGCCTAAATTATTGCCAGGAATAGGAAGCTTCATGAATGATGCATACAAATATATAGTATAATATTGGGTGGTAGATTAACAAGTCACAATTGTCTTTAATCTTTATCCATCTCAATCAGTAATTACAATAGAAAAATCAAAGTCAGAAAATGACATTGGGATTTGGTCATATCTCATGTGCCTAATTAATTTATCACATTGCTTAGTGCCTACTCCATTCCATAGGCATGGTTTCACATTCAGTCCACTATTATTAAGTGATCCAAAACTTTTTTTTTTTTTTGAAAAAACAATGCTTGAATTAATATATACTGATGTAGAATTATTTAGATTTTTTATATGGAGTTTATTAATTAATTTAATGACATACTATTGAATGCTACAAACATCATTATATCTTAATTAAATTGAATGAATACTGATGATTTTGATTTGAGCCATTCAAAATTATAAATACTTCCATGCCAAGTCGTTGAGACAGGATCCTATATCCACACAAAATATTGATTCTTAGACCTTGGTGCATTCTAAAGTTTGTAAATTGGGTTTAATTAAAATAAATTTATTATCTCAATATATACTATATATATAAAAAATTAAATATGAAACTGATTATAAAGATTACCTTTTCGTATGTAAATGAGTTGCAAATGAAAATACAGTGCATGGAAATTTTTTTAGATCCGATTTAGTCAAATTTCATAAAATATACCGATGGTTCTTTTATACATTCTACTTTAAGCATCGTTATAAGTTTTTTTTAGAAGAAAGACTTAGTGTCTAATTACAAAATTATTATGAGAATGAGGAAGAACTGAATTTAATTTTTTATTGAATATTAGCCACCAAATCAACTTTTAGTGGTTGATGAACAATAATCAAATAATGAAACAACATATGTTGTCAAATGTCAATGCGTGAAAAATTTTCCACCGTGATGGCTATCACAAATTAATAAAATATAATAAAATAAAAGTAGGCTTAAGCAAATAAAAAAAAATGCTGTAATAGGAAACTATATTACGTCAAATTGCCGGCTTCGTCCAAAGAGTTGGCTTTTCTGTTAGTAACGAATTTTGATCATCAGCAGAACAATATAAAAAAAAAAAAAGCAATTTGCGATTATTTTTTATACAGTATGCTGGATTATTCACGGATGTCATCAAGTCCTGCTACGATTTTATGAAATAAGAGCATTTTATAATGTTTCAAATAATTCTATCAAGCTGAGTTCAATTCATTAATTAATTACTTTTTTGCATGTTTTAAATTAAAGTGGGTTTTCTATATTATTTTTTGAGGAAATGATGACAAAGCTTGACAAGCTGATATACAAGTCGCATTCAAAAATAAGAATAGCAATGAATAAAGAGAAAAAAAATATCAATGCTCCCTTCTCCAAGATTAATTTTCATGGGCCTCTAGAGAAATATACTGAGCGAATAGCGTGATGACATCTAAAAAAAATAAAATTACATTTCCATTATAACTATATTCGTAACTCTTTTTTTTTTGCATGTAAATATATACACTATTAATTTATTGTATATTGAATTTAAATAAAAAAATTTTATATCAGGTTTTTTCAAAATTTGACACGTACCTACTTGCATTGAATTTAGTAAAAAATTTCCATACAAAAATTTTCTTTTTTTTTTCTGAACTTAACACGTGGCTACTTGCTATTGAGTAATGTAAATAGATAAGTGGCTAATATTGCCGTCGTTCCCTCTAACACCGCGATTGAACTCGTATTTGGTCACAATGAGACCAGTCAAGAGACAGGCGTTCCCTACCTCTACCAAATGCATGATTATTCTTTAGACTTTAATTGGGTTGCATGCACTTATTTGTTGTACGTTAAAATTTACTTTTTTGAATTAATATGGAGGCTCGGGCAGTTTATCCTCTATTCATTATTTTCCTTTTAAATAATAATAATACTAATAAAACCAGACTATAATTAATCTACCAAACCTTTGACAAATCAATTTATTAATCACGTAATAAGATAAATGATTTTAAAATCTCATGCAAGTAGTTTGGTTTGCAAGAGGCATCAAGATTGAATGGTGACCATGCACAAATCAAACCTTGATTATTGGTCTATATAAGGTGATAAGCACCTACCTTTATTCTCCATCTTCTCTTTTAATTTATTCTTTCTCGACTCTTTTTCCTTTACCTTTCTCATTGGATAGCAATTAAGAAATCTGAAGGACATGGCAACTCCAACCAAATCGGCAGTTAATATAATGTTCATGCTGGTGCTACTCAACATCATGGCAACCCAGGCTGCCCTTACCTCTAATTATTACCAAAAATCATGTCCTAAAGCACTCACTGCCATTAAAAAATCAGTAAGCACAGCCATTGCACGAGAACGGAGAATGGCTGCCTCTCTCATTCGTCTCCATTTTCATGATTGCTTTGTTCAGGTATTTTAACTCCAGACATGAGAATTCAGGTCACAAGACCAGTAACACTAATTCTTTCTCACAGGAGAATAATAATGTTGTAATATTATTTTATACACAGGGTTGTGACGCTTCAATCCTGCTGGATGAGACAACATCCATAAAGAGTGAAAAGACAGCAATTCCAAATAAAAATTCAGCAAGGGGTTATGAAGTGATTGATAAAGCAAAATCTGAAGTGGAGAAGATATGCCCTGGAGTCGTATCCTGCGCCGATATCATCGCTGTGGCTGCAAGAGATGCCTCTGTTTATGTAAGCTCGATTGATTAATGTTTCAATTGCCATTGTTTTACCAATTCATCACCATGATATTTATCCAATAAAACGTATATAAATCAGGTGGGTGGACCAACATGGAGCGTAAGACTTGGAAGAAAAGATTCAAAAAGAGCAAGTAGAAATCTAGCCAACAACGAACTTCCTAAATTCACTGATAGCGTCAATACACTAAAATCTCGCTTTCAGAGGAAAGGCCTCTCTGCTAGGGATATGGTTGCTTTGTCAGGTATAGTGTATTATATTGATACTTGTATTGCATTAAACCTAATTAAAAACATGCCTATTAATTTACTTCCGCCAAATGTGCGCAGGATCTCATACACTTGGGCAAGCTCAATGCGTTACGTTTCGAGATAGAATATACAATGGAACCAAAATTGATGCTGGATTCGCAAGCACTCGCCGTCGTCGTTGTCCTTCTGCTGGTGGTGATGGCAATTTGGCCCCACTTGATTTGGTCACTCCCAATTCTTTCGATAACAATTATTTCAAGAATTTGATTCAGAAGAAAGGTCTTCTTCAATCCGATCAGGTTCTTTTCAGTGGAGGTTCTACAGATCATATTGTTCTGGAATATAGCAAAGACCGTGCCAAATTCAACTCCGATTTTGCCACTGCCATGGTCAAGATGGGGAATCTTATTAATCCATCTGGTGGACAAATTAGGAAAATCTGTAGTGTTGTTAACTAGATTTCCCAACACCTTGAAATTTATATCTTATCGATTTGTAGATTTGTTTGACATATGTTTGTTGTCGTTGAATTTGTTGGTCAATTCTTTCTACATCTTCAAGAGTAAAGTAAATGTTATTTGTACTGCCTCATTTGTAATTCTTCTCAATGAATACATTTTCTCTGCTTGAGACGATGAGAAAATATACAATTTCTTTTATTATTAGCTTTGAGGGTACGTATAAGCAGAAGTCAACATACCATTAAAGAAATATTTGTCTATTTTTTTTTTGATAAGCTGAAAATTTATTGAAGCAGCAAAGCCGAAAGGCTACACAAAGGCTAGAAAACCATCCTCTGCCATAGGAACAGAAGAAGAACTCAACAGAAAATCCATAGCAGCGGACAGAAGCAGCGCCTAGGAAGAAAACCAAAAAACCTAAAATTGAAAGGTAACCAGAAACAACCAAAATCTAAAAGGAGTAAAAAAAAACAACAAAAGGTTCCCATGAAGGAGGAAACAGATAGACGCTTTGCCTCGATGATGCAACCAGAGAGACAGTGGAGCTAGAAGCTTGCAACCTGAAGAACGAGACCAGAGGCCTGACTGATAACCATCCGAAACTGAAGAGTGAAAGCTTTCCGGAACCACTGTCAAACTCCTGCAAGCAGCAGTTACACCCTCCAGCAAAACAAACAAGCAGCAAACCAGAAAGAAGAAGACAGCAGGAACAACAGCTGAAAAAACCAGACACAAGACTTCACACAGCTCCCACAGAAACACAAAAATCGACAGAGACCAGACAAAAAATCCCAAAATCAGAGCACAAAAATAACTGTCACTGTCCCTCTGTAAGCCAAGCAACTAAATCAGTGGAACGAAAAGCTCCTTGTTTAGCCAAGCCGTCCGCCAACTGGTTTGATTCTCTCATTTGATGAATGAAAGTGATCTTGTTAAAAATTGCTAAGCAATTACTGATGTCATTAAAAGTGCTATTCAAACGCCAAGGTCTGGTAGCAGCAGGGCGGTTTAGCCAAGCCACAACCGTTGAGGAATCCAGTTCAAAAGAGACAGGGATGTTCAGCTGAGAAAGAAAATTGGCTGAGACCATGAGAGCTTTGTGAACAGCAAGTAGCTCAGCTTCCACAGCGTCTCTTTTTCCAACATTACAAGAGAATAGGCACAAAATTGACCCAGATGAGTCCCTAAGAGCTCCACCGATACCTGCAGGTCCCGGGTTGCCAAAGGAAGAGCCATCAGTGTTCCACTTAAGATGGCCCGGACTGGGAGGATACCATACTGCTTTCGGTCTGTTCTTGGGAACCTGAAAGAGATTTCTAATCCCATCAGAAGCTAGAAGAAGGTGTTGACCATTGAGGAAGCTCAGGTCTTTGTGAGCTTTAATCCAAAAAGCAGACCGAGCCAAACAGAGATGGAAGAGGGAGGAGACTGTCAGCGATTTTCCAGAATAAAGCAAAGCATTCCTTTCAAGCCAGATTGTCCAGATGCAAGCCAAAAAAAGAATACTCCATACTTTACGGCGGGGCCCGCTACCAGCATAGAAAGACCATTGTAGAATCATATCTGATAAGCTAAACGGAATACAGAAGACGTACCCCCACCATCTAAGGATGGAATACCATAAAGAAGAGGAAAAACTGCAGGTTAGAAGAAGATGATCCATTGTCTCTGGCGCGAGTTTGCAGAAGGGGCAGAGACAGCATCCAGATTCGATAATCCCACGATCAGCCAGGAACGTCTTTGAGCTGATTATGTTCTTAATACACATCCACAAAAAGAGTTCAACTTTTGGAGGTGCCACATTCTTCCCTAGTACCCAAGAGAATTTATCAAAATTGTCATCAGCGAAAGAGGATTTGCCCAGAGCCTTACACGCAGATTTAACCGAGAAGACCCCTTGTGAGTCGTGGACCCAAATCTTACGATCAGGGCGACCAAAAGATAGGGCAAAGGAGTTGAGAAGCGTCATCATATCCTCAAGCATTGTTAACTCCCAGACCAGAAGGTTCCTCCTCCATTTTAACTGCCAATACCAAGAGCCTCTTGACCAGTAACCACAGCCCGAAATATTCGCATCTCTAAGGAGAGAAATGCTAAATAGACGAGGGAATCTTTCTTTTAGAGGCAAGACTCCAATCCAGCGATCATACCAGAAGAGGCATGATTCACCTCCACCCACATCAATTGCGAGACTGTTTTTAAACAATGGGACGTTGCTGATCTTCACAATGTCTTTCCATATGGCTGAAGGATTATGAACAAGGGATGCTCCTGGGCTTTGAAGAAAGTTGGGCTTGTATTTGCTGAAAATGATTTTCTGCCAAAGAGAGTCACTTGAGGGATTGAGCCTCCATAGCCATTTGAAAAGCAAACTTTGGTTCCTAAGTACCAAGGAGCCAGCCCCAAGACCGCCAAGTCCCTTTGGTTTCATAATGTTGACCCAGCTAGTTCTACAGAATGCTTTCTTTTCATCAGTTCCACCCCAAAAAAACTTCCTCATAATGGAATTCAACTTATTTGCAATCCCAGCCGGCATTTTGAAGAGGGATAAGAAATAAGTGGGCAAGCTCATTAAGGTGGCTTTTACGAGGGTTAAGCGGCCAGCAATAGATAAAAACTTCCCTTTCCAGCCACTCAGCTTCCGCTGAAATTGAAGGATTAATGGCTTCCACGTGTCCTTCCTCCCAGGATTTGAGCCCAAAGGCAGGCCCAAGTAAGAACAAGGTAAATGTTGGACTTTGCATCTAATCATATTTGCACACTCTTGCATCCAATCCTTACTAACATTAATTCCTATCAAGCAGCTTTTGTGAAAATTAATCTCTAGACCAGACATCAAAGCAAAGACTTTGAGTACCCTTTTCAGCTGTAAGATGAAGACTTGATGAGGTTCGAGAAAGATAATGGTGTCATCTGCATATTGTATATGGGATAGGATCAGATCACCCCTACCCCTGCTGATAGGCTTTAAGCCATTAAAGAGGCCGAGATGCAACGCTTTCTTGATGAGAACTGATAACCCTTCAGCTGCTAAAATGAAAAGAAGAGGGGATAGAGGGTCCCCTTGCCTCAGACCACGACCCATCTGAAATTCTGGAGTTGGAGAGCCATTAACAAGAACAGAGACATAAGCATTTGAAATGCAATTTTTGATCCAGAACCTCCATTTGGCCCCGAAATTCATCTGTTCCATAACCAAATCCAAGTAGTTCCAGTTTATTGAGTCAAAAGCTTTATGGAAATCAACTTTGAAGAGCACTCCGCTGAGATTACCTTCCCTCAAAGAGTGAATGATCTCATTAGAAACAAGAACCCCGTCAAGAATTTGCCTCCCTTTAATAAATGCACATTGTTCCGGAGAAATAACCTCTTCGACCACCTTTTTCAATCTGTTTGCCAGCAGTTTTGCTATAATTTTGTAAATGCTTCCAATTAAACTAATGGGGCGAAAATCCTTGAGGTAGCATGCTCCCTCAATTTTTGGAATCAGAGAAATAAAAGAAGAGCTGGCACCTTTAGGGAGCACCCCATTGACAAAAAAAGCATCCACCGTTGATACAATATCCATCCCAATAATATCCCAAGCCGATTTAATGAATGCAAAATTGAAACCATCAGGGCCAGGAGCTTTATTGCTAGCGCAGCTCCAAACAGCAAGTTTAATTTCCTCATGAGAGACCGGGGATTCAATGAAGATAGACGATGAGGAGGACAACCTGGAGAAGGAGTTTTGAGGGAAAGAAGGCCTGATGGGTATCTTTTCTTTGAATAAATCACTGTAGAACTTCAAGACTTCCTTTTTAATGAGGACTGGGTCTGAGATGATGCCTACATTGGTGCTAAGCTTAGTGATTTGATTACGACAGCGACGGAAAGATGCCGATAGGTGGAAGAAATGAGTGTTCCGATCTCCTTCCCTAAGCCACTTCAACCTGGATTTCTGCCTCCAAATCGATTCCTTGGCTTTCATCTTACCCCAAAGCATATTCACCAAATGACCCCTTTTCGAAAGCATGAAATTTCTGATGGTTTCATTGATATCTTCATCTTCTAAATCACAATCAAGGCTGTCAATTTCACCTTCCAGCTTAGAAATAGACTGATCTACCAAACCGAAGCAAGAAACATTCCAATCAGCAATGTACTTTTTGAGCAGTTTCAATTTCAAACTAACCTGCCTGTTCTGAACAAAACTGAGCTTGGACCACCAAGAGCGAACATGATCAAGAAAGCTTGCATTTGACAGCCAGGCATCGAGGAACTTGAATGGCCTAGGACCCCAATTAATTTCATTACAGGACAAGACGATAGGAGTATGATCAGACAGTCCTTTCGGGAGCGAAAACTGAGCCAAATTGCTGATGGAGAGGAGCCAAAGATTATTCACAAGAAACCTATCTAACCTGCTTCCGCTGATGGAATTGCTCCAAGTGAATTTTTTCCCGGTCAGAGGTAAATCCAATAGTCCGGTACGATTCACAAAGTCTAAGAAAACCCTGTCTTTTGAAAACAAGCTTTTATTCCATCTTTCTTTTGCACAGAGGACAGCATTAAAGTCCCCCCCAAGAAGAGAGGGGATATTGCTGTTTAATAACTTCTCCAACTGAGACCACAGATCTGATTGATCTGAGTCACCAATGGGTGCATAGACCCCTACAATAAGGCAATCCAAATTACATTCCGCTAAACAGCCTTCAATTGCAATCCACCCCTTTCCTTTAGTAGTGTTCTTAAGAGTAAAAAATCCCGAGCACCAAGAGATCAGGATACCCCCGCTATTCCCATCTGCGTTTAGAGAGACCCATTCAAAGCTTTTATTACCCCATAATTTCCTGACATGACCAGCGTTTATCTCCTTAATTTTCGTCTCTTGCAAGAGCAACATACCAACGTTCTTCTTACTTACCAAAGACGCAACATGACTCTTCTTTTGTCTATAAATGTTTATCAGGTGCTATATATATATAGATAGACAATTGTGGCGCTAAAGTTTTTTGAAACAACCATAAATTTACAATTATCAAACTCGACTCTCTAACCCGTCGCAAATTTTACAATTTCAAGTTGAGCTCGTCAAGCAATTAAGATAATAAGAATTACACGAAATTTGAATATTTCATGCTACTCACAATGTCGGCGGGCGACTTTTATTGCCATTATATGAACATCACCGGCCAGTAATTATATGAAAAAACTTTAAGTCTGTGAACATTTGAATTCATCCAAACTCGACCTGTTATTTGTATTGGAAATAAAAGAATTCAAAAAACAGGAAGCAGAGGAAGAAAGTACTGTTGGAATTATTGGTTTAATAAGAAACAACCAACACACAATACTCACACACTCAATTAGGAGAAGAAAGGAGTGTAAGCTGAAGAAAGATGGCTCTTTATTAATCTGCACTCGCTTGAGTCATAAACGAATACAAAGACATTTATATAAAGAAATTCAAAAACAACTAACTGCATGATTACAGCCTTTATTTTATGCTTGAGAATAGGACTTCAGAAAACTAACTAACTACTTCCTAAAGACTAGGTCACTGAGGTTTGAATCAGTCTTCAACATCCTCCCTTGATTCAAACTCAGTCAAACCCAACTTCTTTCTCAGACATACAAACTTCCCATAGGGCAGTGCTTTGGTTAAAATGTCAGCAACTTGTTCGTTAGTGTCACAATACTCCAGCCTCACTTCTTGCTTGGTTACTAACTCTCTCAGAAAATGATGTTTGATTTCGATGTGTTTGGTCCTGCTATGAAACATAGGATTCTTGCTAAGTGCTATAGCAGAGATGCTGTCACACTGGATTATTGTTGCTTCAGTTTGTTCATGTCCAAGCTCAGCCAACACTTTTCTTAACCATACTGCTTCACACGCTGCTCCAGTCCCTGCTATTTATGAAAAAACTTTAAGTCTGTGAACATTCGAATTCATCCAAACTCGACCTGTTATTTGTGTTGGAAATAAAAGAATTCAAAAAACAGGAAGCAGAGGAAGAAAGTACACTCAGAAATTGATGAACTGATATATTCATTTTATTCAGCTGCAAATATCTTAAATACATGTAGAAACGTAACTGAAAATACGTAAATAAAGGAACCATCCCACTGCCAGCAAAACTCTCCTAAAATCAAGACACCTACTAACAAACCCATAAGACTAGGACTCTTAGCAACATATTATTGACTGATTAAAAAGTACAGACTAAAACAAACAACTACTAATTTATTAACTTCTAAATAAATCTGATTTTTGCATTACAAAGTAATATTCGCTCCATTAATGCGAAAATTTGTTACACCCAACTTTTCTGGAAAAAACAAATAAACTTTCCTGCAAACAATGACTTTGTAAATAAATCAGCAACTTGCTCTTGAGAACTGCAATGCTCAATTTTTATGCTTTCTTCAATCACCAGTTCTTGTATGAAGTGATGCCGTGTATCAATGTGTCTTGTGCGATTGTGATGTACTAATTAATCCAATTGCATTCCGCCCAAAAGTTGCTAGCAGCCCGTATGGAACACGAGATAATTGGGTATCTTCTCATACAAACTAGTTTTAAATGGAGTGTAATTATTTGTATTATTTATATTATATTAGTTTACAAGTGATAATACAAGTGAAGCAATGGATCAATACGAGGATTAATTGGGAGTACCAAAAATTTAAAAGGAAGGGCATCAGTAATTTTTTTTTTAAGTTAACATTTGGAATTAAGATTATTTCAATCCCCAAACAAACATAGACGAGCAGTGCGTAACTACTACTAACATTTGAATACCTGTCACCTTAAATCAGAAAATTATGAGGATGCTAAAAATAAATATTGAAGCTAAAAATGATAATAAAAGAAAAAATCAATCAGTTTCAGATGGGGACTCTTTGCTTTGCACATAATGAAAAGTAGAGTATATATATAAAAATAATAATAATTAAAAAAAAAAAGCCAAGTGCAAACACTGGTGTTCACAACAAAAAAACTGCCAATTAGCGACTAAACTTAGCGACGGCACAATTTACGTCGCTAATTTTGCGACGGATTAGCGACTGTTTTACATTTCCGTCGCGATAATGATATTTGCTATTTTTTGCGACGAAATAGCGACGGAATTGATAAACAGTCGCTAATTATTGGCGGGAGAGTACGCGCCCTGTTTTGCGACGGAATTAGCGACAAATTTTTCCGTCGCTAAATGTTATAATTTTTTACTCAGGAAATTAGTTCCAGAAATTTTAGCGACTAAACTTTTAGTCGCTAATGTTGGCGGGAAAATTTAGCGCCTTTTTTGCGACGGTTTAGCGACGGAAATAACTGTCGCTAATTAGTATTGTATTTTGTTTCTGTAATACGATTAGCGACGGAAATATTTAGTCGCTAATCCGTCGCAAATAAATTAAAAAATAAGTTTTTAAATTTCACTCCCATAATTTATGTATAATTTCAAGTAATTTTAATATAGACCATATACAATGAATTATTTCTTTTGTAACAGAAAATTATAAATTATTTTATAAGTTGGTAATAATTTTTTACCAATTATACCAAAATCTAATGTTATTTATTTAGAAAATTTACATTTTTAATCATAATAATAAACTAATTGTTATGATTATTATATATTTGCGTGTTCAAGATTAATAAAAATAAATATTTATAAAATTTATTATTTCATTTAAAATAATAATAAAAAAATTTGTAATTAATTTTTATTTTCTAAAATTTAAATCAAATATTAAATTATTAGAAATTCTATTGATTTTTTTATCAATTATCCCCAAATATAAACTTATTTATTTAAAAAAATTACATTTTAATAATAATAATAATAATAATAATAATAATAATGTAATTGTTATAAGTATTAAATAGTCATATTATGAAAAATAATAAATATAAATATTTATATAATAATAATATAAAGTTTATTATTTCATTTAAAATGATTATGAAAAATTATTTAGTTGAATAAGATAATAGAGTTCAATCCAAAACTTAAACTCATACAAGTCAAAATGAATAAATTTTCTAATTTAATTTCTTCAATTTAATTTCTATTATTTTTCTAAATGAATAAATTTTTTAATATATATATATACACACACACACACACACACTTTTCAATTTTATTTCTATTATTTTTCAAAATATTCAAAGCTCCATCTAAACTCATCCTTACCATTTAACTTCGCTATCGCGGTTACCTAATTGAGTGGTATGGAAGACTGAGAAAACTTACAGATTTGAAAATGAAGAAATGGCTTTGAAATTCTAAACATGGCAAGATTAATAAATAAGTTAAGATATTATCTGATAAATCCAAATATATAGTCCATTTGAATCTGCATGTTTACGATTTGGCTGGATCTTCAAATACAAATTGAACAGCTTTTATACGAAATAGTGTAAGTAAAGATTCAACGGTTAAGTATTTACCGTTAGATTGACCTGATATTTGGTGAGTACGTTCAAAACTCCTTGTTGTTAATTTTGAACGGTAAAGATTAGTTTTTAAGGTCTGTAAGTTCAATTTTTGTTGCAAAAAAGATGTTATTTTCTGGATTTTTTACGTAATGACTAGTTTTGTATACGAAAACGATCAGAAAATCATTTGCCGTTAGATTGGCCTGATTTTTTGTGAGTATGTTCAAAACTCCTTGTTGTTAATTTTGAACGGCGAAAATTAGTTTTTAAAATCTGTAAGTTTAATTTCAATTGCAAAAAAGATGTTGTTTTCTGGATTATTTACGTAATGACCAGTTTTGTATATGAAAACGAACGGAAAATCATTTACCATTAGATTGGCCTGAGTTTTGGTGAGTACATTCGAAACTCCTTGTTGTTAATTTTTGACGGTGACGATTAGTTTTTAAGATCTGTAAGTTCAGTTTTTGTTGCAAAAAAAGAGGCTATTTTCTGGATTTTTTATATAATGACCAATTTTGTATGTGAAGGCGATCGAAAAATTATTTGTCGTTAGATCGACCTAATTTTTGGTGAGTACGTTTGAAACTCATTATTGTTAATTTTGAATGGTGAAGATTAGTTTTTAAGGTCTGTGAGTTTGGTTTTTGTTGCAAAAAAATGGTTATTTTCTGGATTTTTTACGTAATGACCAGTTTTGCATACGAAGATGATCGAAAAATCATGTGCCGTTAGATTGGCCTGATTTTCGATGAGTACTTTCAAAACTCCTTGTTGTTAATTTTGAACGGTGAAGATTAGTTTTTAAGATCTATAAGTTCAGTTTTTATTGCAAAAAACTAACTATTTTCTGGATTTTTTACGTAATGACCAGTTTTGTATACGAAGACAATCGGAAAATAATTTGCCGTTAGATTGGCCTGATTTTTGGTGAGTATGTTCAAAACTCCTTGTTGTTAATTTTGAACGGTGAAGATTAGTTTTTAAGGTCTATAAGTTCAGCTTTTGTTGCAAAAAAGAGGTTGTTGATTCTTATAATTTTTGTTAATTTAAAACATAAATTATTATTTAGAAAATTTACAGTAGAGCATAATCAAAAGAGATTTGAAGTGAGTTCAATATGTGAATACTTGATCTGTTTTTTGAAATTATTTATTTAGAAAATTTACATTTTTAATAATAATAATAAATTAATTGTTATATTTATTTTATAATTACATTATGCAGATTAATAAAAATAAAGATTTGTAAAATAATAATATAAAATTTATTATCTCATTTAAAATAATTCTGAAAAATTTAATTATTTATTTTTATTTTGTTAAAATTTTGATCAAATATTAATTATTAAAAATTTTAATTATATGTTTACCAAACAATCCTTGAATATAAAGACAATTACATTTTCTGAATTTTTTACGTAATGACCAGTTTTGTATACGAAAACGATCGAAAAATTATTTGCCGTTAGATTGACCTGATTTTTGGTGAGTACGTTCAAAACTCATTGTTGTTAATTTTGAACGGTAAAATTAGTTTTTAAGGTCTAAAGTTATTTAGAAAATTTATATTTTTAATAATAATAATAATAAACTAATTATTACGATTATTATATATTTATGTGTTCAAGATTAATAAAAATAAATATTTATAAAATAGTAATAACTCTATCTGAATATCTAATTCAGATTGAATTATTCGATTTATTTGGATAGAGTCGGATCGAACTATATAAAGATAAGAGTAAATAAATTGCTGGTCCCAAAATGGAAATTGGGCTTTTACAAATTAATTACAACTCAAAAGCTAAAAATATTTTTATGGATTTGGATTCTTAAAAGGGCTACGTGTTGCTTTCATTTCATTGTTGGGGACCATTTTCCTTCTAATTTATAATTACTTAAATAATTTATTATGCTGCCATCTGGGCCAATTAATTATATATATATATATATATATATATATATATATATATATATATATATATATATATATATATATATATATATATATATATATATATATATATATATATAATCAAAAGTGTTAACTTGCGTTTATTGCCATGTTGTTGTCATTAACTAATAATCACTATATACAAAATTATATTATCAGATTGCATTAATTGCAATTTGCTAAGGATTTCCATTGTAGCTTAACAAGCCCTTCGTCGGGTGACTTCCTTCTTAATCCTCACCCTCCATCTCTCTAATTACTTAACTAATTAAAATAATAAAACCAATATAAGAGTCAAATATTGTCCACGTGAAATACAGAACCACCACCACATGCATTCCACGTGACTAAGGCCAACCTATGTAAAACATACAACAAAAGATTAGACGAGTCAAAAGATAAATAAAATGGAAAGGAGTTGAGAGAGGGAGACGGAGTGGATCGGCAACGTCAACGATCATCGCCGGCCACCGTCAGGGGTGAGGACGCACACCACCGCCGGCCCCCTCCGCCGTTTGTTCCACCAGCCCACTCTGTTTTCTACTTTTTATTTCGGTTTGGAATCTCTCTCCAATCGACAGCTCCTCCTTGAGATTCCGGCCACCTCCGGTGTCAAATGGCGGAACGGACACCAACAGAAGACTTCTGGTGGTCCAGCGCTCCTTCCTACACTCACCGATCATCCTCAAGCGCCGGCAATGAGCAGATCGGAGAGGATGATGTCGATGGGTCTTGAGTTAGATCCCGACCAAATTGAGAGGCATTGGGGCGCATGAACACCACCAAGGGACTACCGGTGACTCCAGCTACAAGCGGATAGCACTGTTGCACCTCCGACGAAGCTCCGGCGAGGATCCGACGAGGCTCCGGCGAGCATGGTGATGGACGAAGATCCTATTTTTATGAGGTTTAAAGACCTGGGGATGCCGTGCTCACTCCATCCGTTTCTGGTTCGGCATACTTGTTCAAGATTTTGTCTTGCTGATTCTTGAAATTTGAATGGTTGTTTCCCAAGGCTGGAGAAGTAGATCGAGGAGCAACCCAAGTTTCTGATCTGGTCAATCTCAGTAACAATGGTATATCTTTTGTTTTATATTTGTGGTTATTATCTTTTTAAGTTTTTTTTTATTGGGATTTTAAGTTCTTGTTTGTTGAAATGTCGTTTAAATATCGTTTGTTCAATTGTGATTTAATGGGTTGTGATTTTTTTACTTGGTTGCTGATCTGTGCTCGACTTGTAGCTGAAATTGGTTGTTGCTTTGATATGTCAATTTCACATTGCCATTCCCACCCCCACCCCCTCTATTGAGCTTTGATGATGTGATCTCATTGATATGTGTGAACCCATGGTGTTTTTTCAGGTGTGTCATTTTAGTTTCAGAAGAAGCCCCAACTCTACTCATCTTCTATATTTACCATGTAGAGCATGTTTGCTAATAAAACTATGTAATTGAACTATTTAGCTCTCATGTTTTGGTCTTGCTTGAGTAGCTTTTATCTGTGCTCAAGCTGGTTTAGCTGATGAAATCCTAGGAATAGCTTTTGCTCAATTTGATACTGGTGGGCTTTTCATGGATGTGGCTTCTGAAAATCGCAAATTGATTTTCAACAGAGCAAAGCAGTATGCCCAGGAGTATGAGCAGCAGGTTTGTTTTTCTATTTTTTTATTTGTGAAAATCATGCATTTTTCTCCTTACATTTCAAATTTTTCTCTTATTTTCTCTTTTTATTTTCTATCAGCAAAAGGAGCTGATTCAGCTTAAGCGTGAGGCTGAGCTCAAAGGAGGTTTCTATGTTCAACTTCATGTGTAACATTTTTATCAAACATTTTCAGTATCAATGCCATGAACCCTAAATCCAGAAAGATTTTGCAGCTATTGCGCTTAAGACAGGTTATTATCCTCTTTATTTTCCGTTTATCTACAAAAATATTATCTGTTATTTTACTCTGTTATTGGATGATGGCCTTACTTTTAATTTGAGATCTTTTTTTCATTTTATATTTAGTAACATCTTTGATACATCAAAATATGGGATTTTTCAGCTTAACAATGGCTTGGCTCGAACTCCTCGGATGGGGTCTCTCTCTCTCCTATTCCCTTTTTTTTTGAATTTGTTTGTGTATAATATTAAAGTAATGTTTTCTAATTGGATTTTCAATGTGTTGTTAATAGGGTTGCGGTGGTTCTTAGGTGGTTGCTTGTGATCATGGTTTTTTTTTACCTTTTCAAGGATTTTGTGTTGTTACTGCGTATCTTTGCAGATGGAATAGCTGGAATTTCTTTGCTTGCAATATCAATGAAACGGTCATCAAGGAAACATGTGAATTCAATTTATTTGTTTTCATACTACAAGTAAATTCGTTTGTGATAGTGAATTCGTGTTATTAAAATGTTAATAAGAAAGTAGTAGAATATGAGAAAACATACATTGGAATAGAGGACAAGAATGAAATTCTTGACCTTTTCATTGCCCTTTTTGACAAGTTGGGAAGATCTAGCATCTTTATGCGGTAAACTCAAACAATTTTGTATATCATGCCCCAAAATTGTTGCTTTCTTCATTTTACATCTGTATAGTATAACAATTACTAATTCTTTCTCTAGTTTAATAAAATGCTCTCAGCTGGGGCTCTTAATTTGTCGACTTCCTGACTTTTTCTACGGATACCAAAAGGAATGCTCCTTAGTTTGATGTTCATTTCTTGTGTGCTTTTAAGCTTGTTATCATTCACATAGACATACTTCCTGGAATTTGCAATGCAATAACTCGTTTGCTTAGAGATGGTAAACTTTTAAGCTAATTACTGGTGCGGATCTGTGATGAGGTGATGATTACCCTGCTCTATCTCAAGCTTTTGTTAATCTTTTTAAATAGTTTATTGGGACTAAAGTTATCGATGTGCAGGCATTCAAAGTCATCGTGAATGATCCTGATTCAGTTTTGAATTCCCTCACCCGTGAAGTAAAGGAATGACCCCCCAACCACTGAAGATTCGGGCTGATATTGAAATAAAGTGTTTCCAGTTTGATGGGGTTCTTCACATTAAGGTTAATTCACTTTCCTTCTTTCCCTTTTATTTGCCTTTAGTTCCTTTTTTTAAATTTTTTTAATTGAATGTCAGATTATGTGTATCTAGGACATATCCTCTACTTGAGAAGCTGTGGTGTTTTACAGACTTTTTATGTGTTTCGTGACAGGATGCAATGAAAAAAGCAGAGGCTGCTGGCAATAAAGACTGTCCTGTGAAAATAAAACTGGTTGCTCCCCCACTTTATATTCTTACCACCCAAACACTAGACAAGGTTAGACTTATTGCTTCAGAAAAATGCGAAGCCCAATGTGCTCATTAGACATTGCTTTTTATTACATTATCTGTTTTTGAGAATATAATGCTAGATTTTAAAGGTTTAATTTAATTTACTTTAAAAGTATTTCACATCATTCTATATTTGTTTAATTTTTTGTTTGTCTTTGTTGATTTTGTGATTAGTGTGTGTGTGCATGCCAATCCCTGTATATTGATCCTAGTATCGTCATTCTTTGATCAATGACTTAAGAGATAATTGCTTGGTTTTCAACCAATAGAGACTTTTTAATCTCAAAGATTAAAAGAATTGACAGCACTAAAAAAAATCCATTATTACTCTTGAATGCTTCAAATAAGGCTTTTGGTTTGAGTTGGTAAGGATCAGCTTCTTGGCTTTATGACTGCAATTTTAATGTAGGATTAAGGATGATCTACTTTGTTGTAATGAGCGGTCTCTTGGCATTACAATTTGATAGATACAGTTCTGAAGCTAGTAATTCATAATTGCGATCTCTGGAGCTTCTAATGATTGGCGAAAATTCCTGTCTCTAATTTTTTATAATGCATTTAGGTCTATTCGAACAAGAAGTGCTTGGTTGCTGCTTGTGCAGAATGATGAAGACTGCGGAGTTCTTTCTTTTTTTTGTAGCATATTGTATAAAAATTTGTTAGTAGTATTATTTAGTTTGAATTTTTTTTAATTATTTGTAAAATACTGCACAATTTAATTTACTTTTATGATATTATATTTTTTAATTTAATAATATTTGAGAAATTTTATTTATATAAATTAAATTCTGAATGTTATAATAATAATAATAATAAAATATTATAAATGAATTGCGACTGAGTAGTTAATTTTCATTTTATTTGCAATTTAGGAATATTTATTAGCGACGGATTTAGTGACGAAAAGTTTGTCGCTAATAATAATTATTATATTTGTCTAGACTAATTTAAGAATTTATTTAGCGACTAAATTAGCGACGGAATTTTTAGTCGCTAAAAATTATTATTATAATACGGCGATTAATTATGAAACATAAATTAGCGACGCGGATAATAATTTAGCGACTGTTTTGGATTCCGTCGCTAATATATTAGCGACTGGCCTATTAGCGACTGTTCGTCGCGGCGTCGCTAATTTTAATTAGCGACGGAAATAGCTAATTAGCGACGAAAAATTCCGTCGCTAATCAACAGTTTTTTTGTAGTGGTTAAAGCAGAATTTCTAATTCATCAATTTCCTGAATAATTTTCAACTTTTATGGAGCAAAAGCGAAGAAAATGAAATCAAGTGAAACAGGTAGCAGTATGCAATATCCAAAGCACTAATTAATTAATTAATTACTATGGAGATTAATGAAATGAAATGTCATTAACACAGCTAGCAGAACTATGTTACTACGATCCCATGCCTTCATCAAAGGGTTCATTTACTTCAAATAGTTTCCAAAACTACAAATCAGATATCATGGCACGTATTACTATGATCTTCTCAGACATGAGCTATGTTACTCGGACTCAGGTATGGATGTCGGATACGGATACATATTCATATGTCGAACTCATAAATTTCCTAACTAGAAGATACGTGAATACGAATCCAAATTTAAGACACCGGTATGTAGATATGAATCCAAACTTAAATACAGGTGTGTGGATACATTATATAAATAAATTAAAATAAAGCTATAAATGATATAAATTATGTAATAATAAGTCTAGATAAATTATGGTCTAGAGATTGCTTTTAATGGGTTACTGGATTGGGAAGAATCCATTGCACTTTTGCTTCCCTTTTTTTCCGTGTCTCTATACTGTTGGAATTTAGAAACAAAATTTAGAAGAAACACAATGCAAGTAAACATTAAAGCTGCCTATTCGTTTCCCTTGGCCATTAAGAATTCTCAATTTCAATGTTGCTGCCGATAATGAAATACCTTGCAATTTCAAAGTTAGGCCTATTTTACTTTTCATATTTCAAGTTTGACTTGGGCCCATACCATTTAATTGACCTGATCATTCTTTAAAGTTTAATAAATCTATTTTTGTGGATGACATTTATTTATTTTCCCATCTCCTCTCTCTTCAAATATGTGCCGATTCATTTTTCGATCTCCTCTCAAAGTTGTCCCATTCGTTGTAGTTCATCAATCTTCTGCCGTGATTCGTCGTTCTCCTGTTGGATTTGCTTTTATTGTCAGTTGTTCTTACCGATTAGTAATTTATTTTTTCTGGATATCTCTGCTTCGTCAAAGCTATGGGAGCTATCATGTCCAACTTCTTAGGTTTGTGTCGAATACAGATCTTGTATCGTGTCCTGTGTCGTGTCGTGTCGACACTGGTACGGCAGGACAAAACGACGAGTCCGAGTAATAGAGGACATGAGTACGAGAGTAGCTTCAATTTGCAGTATACTTCTACATGGTGAATTTTAAAATTTAAGATTCCATCAACCATTAATAACAAATCTCCAATCAAGCAATGCAAAATTCATTACACACTACATAACTGCATTCTACAAACACAATAATCTTCAATCTCGCTTGAATAAATGCCAAATAATAGCATGTATACAACCCGCGAATTATATAAGCCGAAACAGATTCTGAAATAATCAAAGCAATAGACATGTCTTCATAAATAGTATTCTCACAGACCATTTAGCCATTTTACTTAAAGTAAAGCGCCATGATTTTCTTTAAATTTTTCTATTCAAGCAGGAGGAACCAAAGTTTGGAAATTTTCTGAAGAAAAAAGGATATTTCCCTGATTACAGCCACGGATGCCAAAATTACCAATGTTGTTGCATAGTAAAAAAGGATTGATCGATTATAAATATAAAAATGAAAGCAAAGTTTTTGACTCTGTTAACTGTAAACATTACAAAAATGCCAATCAAACGCAAGAACTTGGAAGTAAAAAAGTAAAATTAGGAAGAAGAATACCACAAAGGACCAAAATTTCAGCGACTCCCTTTGATTTTAGCTCATCTGCTTTCTCGATAAATCCTGGTACATGCTTCAAGCTACCATACAAGCAATCGCGCCAAATTAAATCCACCAATCAATAAAGCTATTAATCGCAAATGACGGAGAAAGCAAAGAACTCTATAACTGCAGATGGGGGTGATGGCTGAGTGTGTAGGGCTAGGGATTTTGATCCTGAATCGTAAGGGAAGGAAGAAATGAAAGGACTGAAGGATTTTCCAATTATATATATATATATATATATATATAAGCAAAACGGTGAGTTTTGAAAACTTCAATCGGTTTAATTTTTTCAATTTTTTAATTTCAAAAACCGAACTGAATAAATCGATTTTTTTATTTAACTCTATAATAATAATTATATTAAAACTATAAATCAATTATTCACACTGGCACAAGAATGCCATAGAAACAGAGATTTTTATTGGAAAAAAAAAAAAGAAAAATCCAATATAATATTTATATTTAACAAGAGAGTTAAATTAATGAATTAAAACTAATAACAAAAATGAGTACATAATTAAATAAAATAATAAAACAGCACTTGTTTACACTTGATAATGAGATACGAAAGGGAACCCACAGTTTAATAAGAAAACAAAAAGAAGAAGCTATATTAATTTGTTTACACTTGACAATGAGATACAAAGAATGAAAAATGTTGGTGGGAAGAAAAAAAAGGAATAGGACACAAATTAAAGAATTAGTTGATGGCACTGCAAATCCTCCTTATCTGACCAGCAGTTCCAGTGAGAGGAGCAATATTGCCCATTTTGATCATGGCAGATGCGAAATCAGAGCTGAAAGTAGAAGGATTCCTGCTGTATTCTGTCACAATAGCATCTGTAGAACCCCCACTGAACAGTATCTGATCAGATTCCAGAAGACCTTTCTTTTGTATCAGATTCTTGAAATAATTGTTATCAAAACAGTTGGGAGTGACCAAATCAAGCGGAGCCAAATTGGCATCACCACCAGTAGCAGGACAAGTACGGCGGCGAGTGCTTGCAAATCCAGCATCAATGTGGGTGCCATTGGTGTAGATTCTGTCACGAAAGGTAAAGCACTGAGCTTGGCCTAGAGTGTGAGAGCCTGATAAAGCAACCATGTCCCTTGCACTTAGTCCTTTAGTCTGAAACCTTGAAACGAGTCTGTCAAGCCCATCCTTAAAACTAGGCAATTCAGTGTTGGCTAAAGATCTGCTAGCAGTAGTAGAGTCTCTTCTTCCAAGCAAAACAGTCCAAGAAGGACCGCCCACATAAGCGGAAGCATCTCTAGCAGCCACAGCCAGAACATCAGCACATGATACAACTCCAGGGCATACCTTCTCAACTTCTGATTTTGCTTTCTCTATTACTTCATATCCTCTTGCCGACTTGTCATTTGGTAAGGCTGTCTTTTCGCTCTGGATCGCTGGGGTCTCGTCCAGCAAAATAGAAGCGTCGCAACCCTGCAAATACCAAGTAAAGTTATTTATTGGTCTTGATGAATCAATATTGGAAAGTAAGAAGAGAAATATACCTGAACAAAGCAGTCGTGAAAGTGCAGGCGAATGAGAGAAGCAGCCATTCTGCGGTCTCTCGCGATGGCATTTCTGATGTTAGTTCGGATAGTAGTGAGTGCGTTTGGACATGAAGTCTGATAAAATGTGGAAGTAAGCTGCGCTTGGCATGCACTGTTCAAAACTAGCAGAACTAATGCAGCTGTAACAAATACTTTTGCCATTTTATATGATACTTGTATAGTCTTATGTTAAAAACACAATAGCTGAAGAATAGAGAATAAAGGATTAATTAATGACCTTATGTTAAGAACACATGCAGTAGATGGAAAAGAGAGAAAGAAAGGATAAATTATAAAGATAGAGTTGAAAGGAAGATGTTAGTGTGGTTTATATAGAGATGAATGTCAGCGCATGAATGATTGGATCCAATCAATACGCGTAGGAGCCAATTCTCAGTTTCTTGTTATGACTAAATCCTATCTCTCTCCACTTGCATACCTACGTGTTTTGGTCCAACATCGGAGTTTCCCATACTTACATAATTATATGTTTTTGGATGCAAGCCACTCATAACAATTATTTCTCATTATAAAATGCTTCAGTCCAATATAATGGAATTTATTAATGCGGTACTGTCAAACGCCATGCTATTGTTATATATTATTATCAGGTGGTAATTTGGAACAATATTTTTTCTCTTTATATATATATATATATATATATATATATATATATATATATATATGCTGATGGTCAAACCTACTGTGCTAGTATTGTGTTGGCTTTGTCTCAGAAATTGTCAAAAGGATTATATAAAATGTATCCTCAAAGTCAAAAGGATTTAGGTGGTACATATGTATAAAGGCAGCTCAGGCATGGCCATGTATAGCAGCTCTATACGTCTCCGCCTTTGTTTTTTTTTTTTTTTCTTAATTAATTACTTCATTACATATGTGAAAAGTTGGAATAGAGAACAACCAATTCAACTCAGTGAAACCATTGAAACATTGCGCAATTGTATAATTTATAATTCAAACACTAATAGTTTAAATTTATTTAATTGTTGTGTACAGTATGCCAATTGAATATTTCTTCTGCACTAATTAACAACTATGGCTAACACTATTCGAGAGGCAAATCGAAACTTATTAAATACTTGCTCAGTCTCATTTTAAAAGATATTTTTTTCTATTTTAATTTATCTCACTACAAATATTTTTTTCGAAATTTAATGATATATTTACATGTATACCACTATTTATTATATAATTTATTTAATTTTTTATTACTCTTTATTTTAAATAAAATTAAATGAAATTCTTGAAAATATAAAAGGATATTTTTGTCAATTATTATAATTTTTTTTATAAAATTGAGGTATTTTAATTATTTTTTTAATTTTCGTAAAAAAATAAAAAAATATTTTTTAAAATGGGGGAGGGAGTATTTTTACTATTGATAAGGTGTAGTTAGAAAGGTAGCTCCATTTGAATGCTGACATTTCCTTTAAATGATTAGTTTACTATTAGTTATTTACTGTTAAGAGAAATATATACATACATAGTATAAGTTAATTAAGCGTAAAAAGTCGTAATTATTACGAGAGCAAACTTTCAAAATATTTAAGTAGATTTAGTTTAGAATATCAATTTTGTCAATTTTAGATTTTTTTTTTTCAGTCAATTGATGAAATATAAAATAATATACAGAATGAAACTTCCAAATCCCTAAAATCACATTCAAGTTTCAAAGTTATGGATTTTCCCAAAGCATGCTGGATTGGCTTTCATTTAACATCTTGAAGTGGTTGATTATGTATATTTTATTAATTTCAACAGTAATACTACGCGCATTATACATCCAATGTTTTCCACTTTAATTAACTTCAAATGATTAATATTCGTCTCTCTAGGTTGTATTATCGAAGTCTACTTTTATGATGTAGTCGTTGAACTTTTTGACAAATTCGTACATGACTGCGATTGCGGAATTTCAAATTCTTGATCTGCCATTAGGGATTGATTATTGATTGATTAATCAGTTTATAAATAAAAAAATAATCAATTTATTAATATTAATTTTTTAAAATTATTAATCAGTTCGTTATATTTAATTAATCAGTTCATTAATTTCAATTTTTTAATTTAGTTAATAAATATTTTTCGATTAACTATTAAAATTTATAATATAAAATTATATAAAAAAATTAAATAAGATTTAATTAAATTTTCAATATATAAAGTAATTTAATATAAAAATTACGAAACAAATATAATTTACTAATCAAAATTTATGTATTATAAATTAATAGCTAATATTATAAAATAGATTTGATATTTATTGAAAATTATCATATTTGATTTTAAATCAAATAAAATTTTGAATAATAATATAATTAAATACTATTAAGTAAAATATGAACACTAATATATGATAAAAAATATGTATAAAAATTAATTATATACTATATATAAATATTGCTATATAGTTAAAGAGAATAATATAATATAAATTTAATTTAAAGTATTATATAAATTTTATAGAAAAATATAATAAATTAAGGTATAAAAATAAAAGTATAATTTAAAATATTATTTTATGTAAATTTTAGAGAGAAATAGAAAAAAATTAAATATATATATATATATATATATATAGAGAGAGAGAGAGAGAGAGAGAGAGAGAGAGAGAGAACTGGTTAACCGATACTTAAAAATCTAAATCGTAATTATTAATAAAATATATAAAAATTAAAAATTGTAATCAAATCCATTTAATCGATTAATCATAAAAATTAATTCGATTTCGAATTGATTTCACGATTAATTATATTTTTAATTTTTTTTGCTCACCTTTATCTGCAGCTTCTACTTAATGTATCAATCATTATCACAATCAATCATATTTGATGTCTCATATTTCCTTTCTACGTCATTTTCTGTTAATGATATACAAAATCATTTTCTTGATCTTTGTCCATAAATTTTTTTATGAACTAACTCAATAATATATAAACGCATAATATTAGTAATAATTTATTTAGTATTTTTTATTATCTTTCAGATATATGGATAGATAATTTTTGTTAAATTTGTCATAATTATTTGATAAATTATTTTTTTTTCCGAAATCAAAGATATTCATATTATTATCAAGAAGAAGTCAAAGCAAGATGGGATATATTTAGGACTTTTTTTTTTCCTTTTTTACTGTTTTGTGAGAAAAGGTGGACGATCGACTATAAGTAACTTCTATTACAAAATTGATATTTTAAATGTAAACTAAATCTATTTTAAATATTTTTAAAGTTTGCCCTTGTAATAATTACATTTTACGTCTAATAACTTATATATGTACACATTTCTCTTAACCTTAATTGACAAATAGTAAACTAATCATTTAAAGAAAAGGTCAACATTCAAAATCAAAAGGAGCTACCTTGCCAACTCTACCTTGGCAAAAGTAAATAATTAATAAGTTTTGATTTGCCTCTCGGTTAATGTTAGCCATAGTTGTCAACGCAGAAGAAAAATTCAATTGGCATACCGTACACTACAATTAAATAAACTTAAAATATTAGTTTTTGAATTAGAAATTGTAGAATTGTACAATGTTTCAATGGTTTCACTGAGTTAAATTTGTTGTTCTTTATTCTAACTTTTCACATGTGTAATGAAGTAGTTAATTAAGAAAAAAACAAAGGCAGAGACGTATAGGGCTGCTATACATGGCCATGCCTGAGCTGCCTTTATACATATGTACCACCTTTGTAAATCCTTTTGACTTTGAGGATACATTTTATATATTCCTTTTGACAATTTCTGAGACAAAGCCAACACACAACTAGCACAGCAGGTTTGACCATCAGCATATATATATATATATATATATATATCCTTATGCAAAAAGAAAAAAAATATTGTTCCAAATTACCACCTGATAATAATATATAACAATAGCATGGCGTTTGACAGTACCGCATTAATAAATTCCATTATATTGGACTGAAGCATTTTATAATGAGAAATAATTGTTATGAGTGGCTTGCATCCAAAAACATATAATTATGTAAGTATGGGAAACTCCGATGTTGGACCAAAACACGTAGGTATGCAAGTGGAGAGAGATAGGATTTAGTCATAACAAGAAACTGAGAATTGGCTCCTACGCGTATTGTTTGGATCCAATCTTTCATGCGCTGACATTCATCTCTATATAAACCACACTAACATCTTCCTTTCAACTCTATCTTTATAATTTATCCTTTATTTCTCTCTTTTCCATCTACTGCATGTGTTCTTACCATAAGATCATTAATTAATCCTTTATTCTGTTAAAAGAAAATATACTCTGAAAGTGTTTACGATGACAAGAACACAAAATATTAGAAGGTTTTGTTTTGTCACACTTTTATTCAAACTCAAATGCCTATTAAATAGGCTAATACAACTGAAACTGAAATAAACAACCTACTAACTAATAGGAGAAGTGCCCAACGTGATTGAGAAATAATAGGCATTATTAACAAAATAAAAACAGAACATGTGACTCCTTCCACGTAGCTGCTGACCAAGTCTTCCTTCCTATTATTTTGTAGCAGTTTTAACACTTCCCCTTGCTCCAAAATTACATACTCCAAGTGCTTCACGAAGATACTCAAATTTTTCCTTGGTCAAAGGCTTAGTTAGCAAGTCTGCAAGTTGCTTTTCTGACTCACAATAATGCAAAACCACTTTTCCTTTAGCAGCCACTTCTCTAGTAAAATGTGTCTTTATCTCCACATGCTTGGTCCTTCCGTGGTGAATTGGATTTTTGGATAAGGCTATTGTAGCCTTATTGTCACATAAAATCTTTGTTGCTTCTTCTTGATTCTGTGCAAGCTCTTCAAGTAGCTTTCGAAGCCAAAGTGCCTGACATGCAATTGCTGAAGCTACAATATATTCTGCTTCTGAGGAAGATAAAGCAACAGTGGCTTGCTTCTTTGAACTCCAGGATACCACTCCTGATCCAAGACTGAAAACATAAGCTGGGGTGCTCTTCCGGTCCTCTATACAACCTGCTCAGTCACTATCTGTATATCCCACGAGCTTGTTTCTTGTCCCCCGAGTATACCAAATTCCAAGATCAGAAGTACCAACAACATATCGCAGAATCCATTTTGCAGCTCCATAGTGATGTTTTGATGGATTCTACGTAAACCTAGAAATTACACCAATAGAATGTGTAAGATCAGGTCTAGTATGAGTTAAATAAATTAAACCTCCCACCAGACTTCTGTAGCAATATGCATCTACTCGTTCTGTCCCATCAATTTGTTGAAGCTTTTCATTCACATTCATTGGTGTATCTGTTTCTTTGCACCCTACCATGTGAAAACGTTTGAGCAAATCTAAGGCATATTTGTGTTGAGAGATAAAAATACCATCATCTGCTTGCTTTATCTCTAACCCAAGAAAGTAGTGCAGCCTCTCTAAGTCTGTCATCTCAAATTCACTCTTCATGCTTGCTTAAAATTCTTCAAGCATTACAGAAAATGAACTCACATAAATCATGTCATCTACATAGAGGCTTACAAATAAAACATCCTTACCCAGCTTCTTTATATAAAGCGTTGGTTCATTCCTGCTCCTTTCAAAACCCTTCTTCAAAAAATATGCATCAATCCTCCCATACCATGCTTTTGGTGCTTGTTTAAGCCCATAGAGTGCTTTCTTTAGTTTGTAAACTTTCTGTTCTTTGCCGGGAACCATAAAACCTGCAGGTTGCATCACATACACTTCCTCTTCTAAATTACCATTAAGAAATGCAGATTTTACATCATACTGATAAACAAGCCAGCCCAAATGAGCAAAGAGAGATAAGAGAACCCTTACTGTTTCAAACCTTGCAACCAGGGAAAAGGTTTCATTATAATCTACTCCGTATTTTTTAGCATATCCTTTTACGACAAGTCATGCTTTATGCTTTTGTATGCTTCCATTCGAATTATACTTAGTTCGGAACACCCACTTCACGCCAATTACTTCTTTATTGTTGGGTAAATTAACTAATTCCCATGTCTGATTTTTCTTAATTGCTGCAAGTTCTTCCTCCATAGCTTTCTTCCATTCGGTCTTCTTGATTGCTTCTTCAAAGTTACTGGGATCCACCAAAAATAGAGCTTGTGTAGTTGCATGAATATCTTCTAATGATTGATACCCACATGGCCCAATTTCCTCCTCTGATGATACATTTGAATCGAAAGCTATATCAGAACTGAATGTGTCTGCTGCTTCTGAATTTGTAGACGTGGAGGCTTCAAATTCTGTTGATGCGATTTGCTGGTTTGGAGGCGCCAATTTGTAGACCAACACCTCTTCCTCGCCCATACATTTGCTGTTCTAGATACATCAATTATTCAATAGCTGCTGCACTTTCTTTTGCCTGAAATGCTTTTTTTTCAGCCTTTTCCTCTAGTTGAACCAATCTTTCTTTATGGGCTTGCAGTATGCCCATCAGCTCATCAAAAGAAAGCTTGGTTAGATCCTGAGAGACCTCTACAGCAGCCACCACAGACTCGAAACGAGGTGGTAGGCTCCTCAAGATCTTAGTTACCACTACATCATCTTTGCATGATTCACCAAGGCTCCTCATCTGGCTCACATTTGATTTGACCCAGGAAATATATTCTTGCACTCTCTGTGCTCTTCATGACAGAGGTTTCAAATTCTCTTCTCAGTGTTTGCAGTCGTACCGCGATTACCTTTTCAGCACCTTTGTACTCCTTTTGAAGCGTCTCCCACGCTTCCTTAGCAGTTTCCACACCAATATCCTCACTCACCGCCTGCTGCAACAGACATAATGTTCGTGCATCCTTCTTATGATTTTCTCTTAAACCAGCAGCACCTTCGTTATCATTAAATCCGCTTTCCACTATCTCCCACAACTCTTGAGATTTTAGCAGGATTTTCATCTTTATACACCAGAAGTGATATTTCTCACCATTGAAGGGTGGAATATGCATTTGTGAAGATGAAGACCCAGAGGAAGTGCCATTTGCTGCCATCACACACTCTCTCGTGTTTCACTCGATCTCTCACTTCGCCCAGTTAATAACCAAACCAGGCTCTGATACCACAATGTTAAAAGAAAATATACTCTAAAAGTGTTTACGATGACAAGAACACGGAATATTAGAAGGCTTTGTTTTGTCACACTTTTATTCAAACTCAAATGCCTATTAAATAGGTTAATACAACTAAAACTGAAATAAACAACCTCCTAACTAATAGGAGAAGTGCCCAATGTGATTGAGAAATAATAGGCATTATTAACAAAATAAAAACAGAACATGTGACTCCTTCCACGTAGCTGCTGACCAAGTCTTCCTATTATTTTGGAGCAGTTTTAACATATTCTCTATTCTTCAACTATTGTGTTTTTAACATAAGACCATACAAGTATCATATAAAATGACAAAAGCATTTGTTACAGCTGCATTAGTTCTGCTAGTTTTGAACAGTGCATGCCAAGCGCAGCTTACTTCCACATTTCTCAGACTTCATGTCCAAACGCACTCACTACTATCCGAACTAACATCAGAAATGCCATTGCGAAAGACCGAAGAATGGCTGCTTCTCTCATTCGGCTGCACTTTCACGACTGCTTTGTTCAGGTATATTTCTCTTCTTACTTTCCAATATTGATTCATCAAAACCAATAAATAACTTTACTTGATATTTGCAGGGTTGCGACGCTTCTATTTTGCTGGACAAGACCCCAACAATCCAGAGCAAAAGGACAGCCTTACCAAACGACAAGTCAGCAAGAGGATATGAAGTAATAGAGAAAACAAAATCAGAAGTTGAGAAGATATGCCCTGGAGTTGTATCATGTGCTGATGTTCTGGCTGTGGCTGCTAGAGATGCTTTCGCTTATGTAGGCGGTCCTTCGTGGACTATTTTGCTTGGAAGAATAGACTCTACTACTGCTAGCAGATCTTTAGCCAACACAGAATTGCCTGGTTTTAAGGATGGGCTTGACAAACTCGTATCAAGGTTTCAGACTAAAGGACTAAGTGCAAGGGACATGGTTGCTTTGTCAGGCTCTCACAATCTTGGCCAAGCTCAGTGCTTTACCTTTCATGACAGAATCTACACCAATGGCACCCACATTGATGCCGGATTTGCAAGCACTCGCCGCCGTACTTGTCCTGCTACTGGCGATGATGCCAATTTGGCTCCGCTTGATTTGGTCACTGCCAATTCTTTTGATAACAATTATTTCAAGAATTTGATACAAAAGAAAGGTCTTCTAGAATCTGATCAGATACTATTCAGTGGGGTTCTACAGATGCTATTGTGACATAATACAGCAGGAATCCTTCTACTTTCAGCTCTGATTTTGCTTTTGCCATGATCAAAATGGACAATATTGCTTCTCTCACTAGAACTGCTGGTCAGATAAGGAGGATTTGCAGTGCCATCAACTAATTCTTTAATTTGTGTCCTATTCCACTCTTTTCTTCCCACCAACATTTTTCATTCTTTTGCATCTCATTGTCAAGCGTAAACAAGTGTTTTTAGTTTTTTTTTGGGTTAATTATGTACTCTTTAGTCTTTATTTGTTATTAGCTTTAATTCTTTAATTTAAATGTCTCATATTAAATATAAAAACTATATTGGATTTTTTTCTTTTCTATTTTTTTTTTCAAATAAAGCATTGTTTTTATGGAATTCTTGTGCAGTTGTGCCAGTTTGAATATATAATTATTTTATATATAGTTTCAATTTTATTATGAGTTTAGTAAATTGTTCTGCACTAAAAATCAACACTATTAGCTATAAAAAATGTGATTATGAGAATGGCTGCTAGATTTATCTGCCAATATTTTTTCTTTAATTTTTTTTATATTCATGAATTAATTAACAATAACTGAAGATTCAAAGGGTATATCTTTATCAAAATATGCTAGAGAAACTAAAAAAGTTTTACTATTGATTATTGATTCCATTTATAGTTTGATCAGCAGCTTAATGTCAATTTAACACTAAGAGAATTTTCTTGATCATTAATGCTACATACTCCATGAATAGTTTGGTCCGACAAATTAAACCACATGATTTAGATCCAAGAAGGATTCAAAATTGAATTGAAACGTTATAATTCTTGAGTTTTTATAACTCCATACAATTCTTGTACTTTCATAATAGCTCAGATAATCAACGATGAGTCATTATTTAACTTAGATTTAATGAGTAGTCAAAGCCAGCAACCCTATAAATATTTAAATAATGCATAAGTTTAGGTATGATTTTTCCCTATACTTAACATTTCATCCCTTTTGCTCTCAAATGCTCCCTAACTTGACCGTTAAAATGTTTTTTTGTTGAAACTTTTAACGGTAAGGGTGGAGCCAGGATTAGTCTACGAGAGGGGTTTAAAATAATCATAAAAAAATTCTCATTAAAAATTAGAGCATATTAATAAAATGCATAGAAACTTTCATTTTAACAATACACGACGAGTTTTTTTACAATCAAAGTCCTCAATAACTAGATTTATGTCTATTTTTCTAGTTAAGCCCCTTTTAACAAAGAGAATCAAACTATCAGCCAAAAAATTATCTTTCATTTTGCTGTGAATCGCAGTTTTTATATGCTTCATAGCTGAAAAGGTCAATTATGTGCTAGTTGTGTGCTAGCTGTAGAAACAGGAAGAGTTAGCACTAGTTGAATCAATCGAAAAAAATAGTCAATAAGTTTCCACTCTATTTGTACAAACCAGTACTGTAGATAAGTCAGAAAGCAAACTAATTTGTCCAAGGTTGGCATTAGTGGTAGCATCTTTCTTATAATGTTATAATTCAAGTTGTAGTGCACGAATTTCTTGATCACCAAAATCCTGAGGATAAAATTAAGATGCAAGCCTACAAATATCCTCAATATTGAATGAGTTGAATGGATCATCGGGATTTAAAGCTTGACTAAGTGCAAGAAGTTTCATTGTAGAGTCATTGAACCTGGTATTTAAATCCATTATCTAACAATCTATCGCTTGGTTAAAAAAGTCAAAATGATAATAATGATCTATTGAGAGATGTTGCTCCCGCTGACGATATCGACCGACAGTATAAAGTTTGCTCATATCAGGAAAGTCAACATCATTACGCACACATAATAATTGAGCTTCATATATGAATTTAGCCCATCCATCTTGTCTCAATTCATTAAGTGTAGTCTTTGTGCTTGAGACTAATCACGCAGCTGTTAAAATATTTTGATCCTTGCAATGACTAACAAAGTAAATTAACTATTTCAAAAATCGAGTCCATGAGATTCAAATGGAAAACAAAGTCAAAACTCTTGGCCACTGCATAAAGACCATCAGCTTTCCCACTCAATTTAGATTGTTGTCCATTTTCAGCAAGATCAATAAGCACCTTACTTATTGCAACATACATGTCAATCATATTTTTCATAGTTTGATAGTGAGAACTCCAACGATTTATCCCCAATCGGTGCAAAGTACCAATTTTGTTAGCCCCACTACCAGATTTGAGCTCACCAATCACTAACATCCATGATGTTTCCTCCCTTTGTGCAGCTTGAAACTTAGATAGTCGCTTGGGTGAAGATGTAATAAGATTCACAAGTGTAGTCAAATAAGAGAAAAATTGAGAAACTAAAAACATATCCTTAACTGCAGCCATAAATGTCAATTGGAGACGGTGAGCAAAGCAATGAATATAATAAGTTGATGGATACTCTTTAAGAAACAACGCTTGAAGCCCATTCCATATACCCTGCATATTGCTAGCTCATCATATCCTTAGCCTCGCATGTTGTCTAACTGAATCTTGTATCGAAGAAGGATTTTGATATTTCTTTTTTTAAGCTAACAGTGGTAGTATTTTCTACACTTCTAATATCAAAGCATCGCTCTAAAAGAACACCATCCCTATTTACAAATCTCAGAACAGTCGCCATTTGCTCTCGTTTTGCCTCATCTTGTGCTTCATCAACAAGTATACAAAAATAGCCATCTCCAATTTCTTCACGAATCATCTACCTAACTCTATTTGCCATAATGTTCAAGATCTCTTTTTGAATCATTGGAGATGTATATTTTTCATTTTTTGGAGCATTCTCCATAACATCAACAATTTCTTCACTCACATCTGCTAACTCACTTATGAATTCAATGAAGTTTCCACGGTTTGATGAACTATAAGATTCATCATGACCTCTAAAAGCACAACCTTGCATAGCTAACAACGAGCAATCCGAATTGAAGTATGCAAGTGCAAACGATTTTTCCTAATCTCTTCACTTGATTGAGCATTCAATACCTTATCAATACTATGAGATGAATTCTTCAAATCAGTCATAGCTCTAACACAATTATTGTGATTTGAATTAGTAGCACAAACATGACAAAGAAATGCACATTTTTTTAATCATTTACCTTCTTCCAATTGTTGAACCCCCCGTCAACCAAGGATACGCAAGTCTTTTGATTATCTTTTGACTCAAAAATAAAACATGGATAGCAATAGGCCTTATCACTTATAGGTGAGTATTCCAACCATGAGAATCACTCAAACCAACAATACTAAAATTTATGAAATTTATTTCCAAATTCGGTCTTGGGATATTCAATAAGTTTAGATTGATAAGGCCCCACTTTGATATAAGCACGTCTAATTTCATCTTATTGATTGACTGGATACTCCCATATTTTCTTCCTTAAATCGGGATCCCTATCAATCTCAATTGATGGAAGAAAAGAATCGGGATTAGTAACCACATTAGGTATAAAAACTGGCGAAATAGGTGATGAGTGTGGATGGCGGTGGAGGTGGAGGTGGAGGTGGATGAGTGGCTTCATCGTTCTTCTTTAAAAATGACAAAAGTGGACTTTGTTTTGGTCTTTTGTTTGGATGATCTGACATTCTAAGAGAGATATATATATATATATACATACAAATGCACAATTCGGGAAATTCATCAAAGTATAAGCATTTACATATAATCATTCTCTAAAAATTCACTAATCTAATCATCAATTTATCATTGTCATCAACATCATCATCATTGATTCATAAAACATTTAACACAAAAATTCATCCAATTTAAGAAAAATGGTACTTACTTACTTGCAGCAAATTCCTTCCTATTGTAAGATTACCAATTGGAGTAATCTTTTAATTCTATTTCAAAGCCACCGGATAATAGAGAATGTATTTTTTGCTTTGCAGGTGGTAAGTCTTTTAGGAGCATGCTATTAGAGTTTACATAACAAAAGGTCCAAACACTCAAACCCAACAAAATGCAGAATCCAAATAAATTAACGTTTTCTCAACTTGATTCAATTTTAATTTCTAATATATATATATATATATTGTTCCAATTGGATTTTTAGTATATAGTTTCATTTCTTTCTCAAATTTTGAAATTTTCTTATGCTAATTTAAGTCTAAGAATAAATTTATATACTCATGCAATCATGAACTGCTATGGATTAAAAAAAATTACTTTGTAACAAATGGGAATTTATGACTGAATTAGTAAATAAATATATTCAATAAAGCATATATAAGTAATTTTAGATACCTAATGACTTGGAAACTACTCACCTGTGAAATTGCCAAAAATCTATATCTTTATGATGGTAATCAAGGATCAACAACTAGTATTCGTGGATTTTGGTTGGTTAATTTGAGTCCTCAACTCGTAAAATGGAGTTAACATTCTCCTAATCTGATACACAATTTAGATTAGTAGAAATTGAATGAAATTAGCTTAAAAATAACAGCGAAAATAAAGAATTCACAGTATGAATAAATAATTCATAAGAAACTAATTAATTAAGTAAATATTTAATCGAAGGATAAAGACGTCGGTTACTTACTGTAAAATAGAAGAGTTGTGATTGCATTGTAAAAGAGATTGTAAAAGCGAAACAGAGATGAATTGATTAGGTTTTCTGTGAAAGATTAATTGATTAGATTTTTTTTGTGAATATATGAGTTTAGCCTGAGTGAGGTCTCTCAAAGAATAGAATTAGATTTTTTTTGGACTCCTAAATATACACTAGAAATATATATTAGGTGGATTTTTTTGATTGGTTGGGGGGACTTCAGCCCCTCAAAGGCCCCTTTGTCTCCGCCCTTGTTCACCGGGTTTCTCTTGTTTTTAGGTAATCTCCCCCTACTAGATAGTCAGGCTGTGAATATTTTGTTTCAAGATTTTTTCTAACTAGCAGTCCGGATTACCGATCTGTTATTAGTGCTTTTGCACGAACAAGGTAACAACACTTTGAATCATTTATTTCTCTATGACCGTCTGGCATCTGGCTTCTTTAATTAAATTTATAAGACTAATTAATTTAAAATTAGATATTATCCTATTGATAATTGAGTCATTTTAGCCAACTTAAACTTAATGATTTTGGCCTGGAATATATTTTTATTATTTTTGATGTTTAAGAATTGGCTATTCATATAAAACTCCCTATCTTAAAAAGTCTATAAAAAAAATCTAGTCATTTTCTTCTCTTAAATTCATATAAATCTTTTATTTTCTCTATTTAAGCTTATTGTCTTTTCGAATAAAAAGTTATTTTCGTTTTTGAATGGAATATATTATTCTTGTATAAAAGATGGTTTGACATATATTTTCTGTATATAATAGATGAAGTAAATTTGTTTACTGAAAGCCAATCATATTATTATTATCAACAATTTTCGACGAATAAGTTCAAAAACATTCTTTAATAACCTCATTTTATTGTTGGACTAGCTCATGAAAAAAAAAATATGAATCCAATCTAAACAAGTGTTTTTCGCATAATTTGTTTTTATTATTTGAATGCGGCAAAGACTACAATAATAAATGACTTCCATATGAAGTTGAATAAGCAAACCACCATATTTGGATACACACTTGGAAAAATAGAAAGAATAAAAAAAATTATGAAGAAGTGAATAAAAACCAGACACATGTACAAATTTTCAGGAGGCCAGTTTTAATTGACAGCACTGCATATCCTCCGTATCTCTCCGGAAGAACCAGTGAGAGGATGAATGTCACCCATTTTGATCATAGCAGAAGCAAAATCAGAGCTGAAAGTTTTAGGATTTTTGCTATATTCAGTTACAATGGCGTCAGTAGAACCCCCGCTGAAAAGAATTTGATCAGATTCAAGAAGGCCTTTCTTTTGGATCAAGTTCTTGAAGTAATTGTTATCAAAAGAATTTGGAGTGACCAAATCAAGTGGAGCTAAATTTTCATCACCATCAATGGTAGGACAGCGACGGCGGCGAGTGCTTGCAAATCCAGCATCAATGTGGGTGCCATTGGTGTAGATTCTGTCACGAAAGGTAAAGCACTGAGCTTGGCCAAGAGTGTGAGAGCCTGATAAAGCAACCATGTCCCTTGCACTTAGTCCTTTGCTCTGAAACCTCGATATAAGTCTGTCAAGCCCATCCTTGAAACGAGGTAGGTCGCTGTTGGCTAAGCTTCTGCTTGCAGTTGTTGAATCTCTTCTACCCAGCTTCACAGTCCAGGAAGGACCACCCACATAAGCAGAAGCATCTCTAGCAGCCACCGCCAGAATATCAGCACATGATACAATTCCAGGGCATATCTTCTCTACTTGAGATTTTGCCTTCTCTATTACTTCATAACCTCTTGCAGAATCCTTATTAGGTGTTGCTGTCCTTTCGCTCTCGATTGTTGGGGTCTCTTTCAGTAAGATGGAGGCGTCGCAGCCCTGCATGTGAAAAAAGTCAATAATAAGGAATTTATTCATTAATTGAATGAATATATACACACACACACACACACACACATACAGTACGTATAGGTACCTGAACAAAGCAATCATGAAAGTGAAGGCGAATAAGAGAAGCAGCCATTCTTCGTTCTGCAGCAATAGAACTTCTTATGGAAGTTCTGATAGTAGTAAGAGCATTAGGACATGTTTTCTCATAAAATGTTGGGATCAGCTGAGCTTTACATCCTATGTTTAATATTACTACCAACGTAAACATGATTGCTGCTGCTTTTGATGGACATCTCACCACATTATGATTAATCGGAACTGCCATTTTTTTTTTATTATTCTCAAGAAGTAAAGTAAATTTTCAATTTAAAAAAAGAAAATAACAATAGCAGATTTTTGAAGACGAAGAGTACCAAAAGAATTTAGAAATGAGAGGGTGGAGAGGAAAGGAAGAAGAGAAGAGATCTTATATAGAGAAAAAGGTCAGCGTTTCTGAAAGGTTTGTCTAGGTCTCCAGTTTCTAGCCACTACGCGGAGTCATCATTCAATTTCTTCACAAAATTACTTGTTATGACCATAATTATTAAAACCGGACCGGCCGGTTTAACCGGTTTAACCGCGATCCAATTGGTTTAATTATTAAAAACCGAATTGCAAAAAAACAGATTGAACCGGACAAAATTGGATTTTTTGCTAAAAAGTGTAAAAAATTATTTTTTTATATTTTCACCCACCCACATATATATATATTCATTATTTATTTATTTGAAAGAATTAATATTTTAAATTTTAAGTATATCACTTAATAATTTAATATACTTATTATATTTTTGATTCATTGTAATCATATATATATATATATAATTTTTATTATTTATTTATTTGAAAAAATTAGTATTTTAAATTTTAAATATTTCACTTAATAATTTAATATACTTATTATCTATTTGGATAATTGTAATAGTATATTAAATTATTAAGCAATATCTTTAAAATTTAAAATACTAATTTTTTCAAATAAATAAATAATGAAAATTTAAAATATATATATATATATATATAATTTTTATTATTTATTTATTTGAAAATTTAGAATTTTAAATTCTAAAAATGTCACTTAATAATTTAATATACTTATTATCTATTTGAATTTATTATAATTAAATACAATTATACTCATATATGCAAGGTTAATATTTTTTGTGTTTACTTCATTAGTATTCCATCTAAATATGAAATTATTTTCATGATATGATTGTATTTTTATGTTTCTAACATATAATATTCAAAAATTCATAATTAATCACTTGTAATAATAAAATTAAAATTATATTTTGTAACTTATTATTAGAATATTTTTTATATATATTTAATGTTTGATGAATATTTTTTTTAATTTTTATACAATAGTATTTAAAAAATTATAATAATTATAATATTTTAAAATTAGAAAAAATTCGATTGAACCGGTCAAATCATGAACCCTAGTCTTATCGGTTCTTAATTCAATCCGGTTTTAATAACATACTTATGACTAAATCCTACTAAGTATGATCAAGTATGGGCTTTGGCTTTGGATCCCACCAAGAAATGTATTTATGGTACTTTTTTGAACATTTCCTTTCTTCTTTTTCTTCTTCTTTTTTTTTTCCATATATATATATGTATATAACCACAGTCAAAGATTAACAGAAGTACAGCTGTAAGACTCAAAGCTTATAAGAGTAATTCAAAAATTAATAAAGTTGGGTAGTACATGCAATATTATTGAGTTTGGAATTGTAGGCTTACTGGGTTGAACTTTTCCGATCCTGACCAAAAAAGGGTTGAAGTTTTCCGATCAGTTCTTGTTTTTTTTTTTTTTTGGACACCCATGTTTGAATATTTCTTATATCTGCTGCGCCATACATACAGGACAGGAGCTTTGTCTTTTCTCCTGTATGTATCTATAAGCAGTATTTTGTTTTGTATTTATCAGTTTTAATTTTCACTTACTATTATATTTTTTTTTTCTCCAACACTTTCTATCCTTCAGCATCCTAAAAAGTGAAATTATTTTTCCCTTAACTCCATTTGTAATGATGACACAGTAAAATACTAACTCGTATTTAACACTGTAGTTGAGTTTCATATCAGGTACATGAGGCTAAGTGAATCGTAATTCATATTTTTTTAGAGGTCTATATGGAAAAATAAAAAAATAAAACAAAACAAAAGAAGTAAGCAATAAAACAAAACAAAAGAAGTGCTTACTTGGCATATGTCATGTCCTTATACAATCTGGGACTGCCACATGAACAAAAATGGAAAAGAAAAAGTTAAATATTTTAGTTTCTTTATCCATGCAACAGTTTTCCGGCATGATATGGTAATTTTATGTGGCATGGTAAGCACTCCAATATCAATTAAGCGATTTTTGGTCATTTTTAATTTGAAATAAAATAATAGTTAGTTAATTTTTCTTTATTACATTAATTTTTTTTACCATTTATAAAAGATAAATTCAGTAACTGCTGCTGTAATTGCTCCTAAAATTCTCCAACCTAAAAGAATCTTAGACATGAGTCCATAAAAATCCTTCTTTAAGTTATGGCTTAACTAGACCTTATTAGCTGTAGGGTTTGGACGAATTCGGCTGAACCTATGTGCCCAGACCCAAAGTTTTTTTCATATGTTGTACAAAATCAAACGTTGTTATTTGAATTTAGAATGATCATATCGCTATAGTTCGAATTATTTATTGAGTATATATCGTATTGTATAGCTTTCTAAATAGACATTGAACAAGTGGGTAAATCGTTTGATGTATATATGAAAATAACTATGGGGTTAGGCGGAAATAAAGGTAACAAACACATGCTTGCTCAAGTATATCTGGATCCTTTTTCAGATTCTGATTAAATCATTAAAAATAAGAGCGCTTATATATTTTCTCACCATTTCAAGCAGAGAAAGTTTATTCATTGAGAAGAATTACAAATAACATTTACTTCACACTTGAAGATATAGAAAGAATTAACCAACAAATTCAACGACAACAAACATATATCACACAAATCAACAAATAGATAAGATATAAATTTCAAGATTTTGGGAAATCTAGTCAACAACCCTGCAGATTTTCCTAATTTGTCTGCCTGATGGATTACTAAGATTCCCCATCTTGACCATGGCAGTGGCAAAATCGGAGTTGAATTTGGCACGGTCTTTGCTATATTCCAGAACAATATGATCTGTAGAACCTTCACTGAAAAGAGCCTGATCGGATTGAAGAAAACCTTTCTTCTGAATCAGATTCTTGAAATAATTGTTATCGAAAGAATTGGGAGTGACCAAATTGCCATCACCACCAGCGGAAGGACAACGACGACGGCGAGTGCTTGCGAATCCAGCATTAATTTTGGTTCCATTGTATATTCTATCTCGAAACGTAACGCATTGAGCTTGCCCAAGTGTACGAGATCCTGCATTTGGCGGAAGTAAATTAATATGCATGTTTTTAATTAGGTTTAATGCAATACAAGTATCAATAAATAAATAAAAGAAAAAGAAATGGTATAATACACTATACCTGACAAAGCAACCATATCCCTAGCAGAGAGGCCTTTCCTCTGAAAGCGAGATATTAGTGTATTGACGCTATCAGTGAATTTAGGAAGTTCGTTGTTGGCTAGATTTCTACTTGCTGTTTTTGAATATTTTCTTCCAAGTCTTACGCTCCATGTTGGTTCGTGCAATGGATGTGCTCACTGATTTTTTGATGGCAGTGAGTGCTTTAGGACATGATTTTGTTGGAATCTAGTATTTGTTATAAGGAGGTGAAGTTTGCAAATGATAGAAAAACAGAGGCAAACAGAATATTACTGATAACAAACTTCCTTATCTTTATTGAAGGAGACGGCGCCTTAATATAAAGGCTTACATCAACACAAAAATAGGAAAAGTTGTTAGCAACGAGCAGCTGAAAAAGAGCAACTGCCTGCTATTATTTAGCAACTACAAAAACAAACAGAAGAAACGTTCAAACAAGGAAACTAACAGAGAAAAAACAGGCTAAGTTTACTACAGTGATTTGAATCATTCTCTAACACACCCCCTTGATTCAAACTCACAGACTCCAAGTAAAGTCCTCAAGTATTCGTGTTTGTCCCTTGCAAGAGCCTTAGTCAGAATGTCTGCGATCTGCTCCTTTGTGCTGCAAAATTTCAAGTTTAATTTTCCATCTGCTACTTGATCTCGAATGAAGTGTGCTCGAATATCAATATGCTTCGTTCTTTCGTGATATACTGGATTTTTACTCATTGAGATTGCAGATTGATTATCACAAAAGATATCAGTAGCTCCATCTTGCTTTTGCCCAAGATCTTCCATAATTCTCCTTAACCATATCGCTTGACAGGCTGATGAAGTAGCAGCCATGTATTCTGCTTCTGAAGAAGACAAAGCTGTGGTGGCTTGCTTCTTTGAACTCCAAGATACAGCTCCTGATCCTAGACTGAAGACGTAACCAGTAGTGCTCTTTCTGTCCTCTATGCAGCCTGCCCAATCACTATCAGTATATCCAATCAATTTAAAATCAGCTACATGACCATACCAGATGCCAAAGTTTAACGTTCCAGCCACATAACGCAAGATCCTCTTAGCTGCACCAAAGTGATGTTTAGATGGAAAATGCATAAATCTTGACACTACTCCAACTGAATAGGCAATGTCGGGTCTTGTGTGTGTTAAATAAATTAAACCACCAACTAGACTTCTAAATGATCTCTCATCAACATGTCCAGTTTCGTCATCAGTCTGTAATTTTTCATTCATATTCATTGGAGTAGCAACAGTTTTGCAATTTGACATACCAAACCTCATAAGCAGATATGTTGCATATTTCTGCTGTGAAATGAAAATCCCTTCTTCCTGCTGCTGCTTTACTTCAATACCAAGATAGAAATGTAGTAGACCCAAATCTGTCATCTCAAAACTTTTCTTTATGTTCTCACGAAAAACATTAATAAGTTCATTTGAAGACTCCATGTAAACCATATCATCTACATAAAGGCAGACAAAGAGAAAATTTTTACCTTCTCTTTTTATGTACAATGTAGGTTCATTCTTGCTTCTTTCAAATCCATTTTGCAGGACGTAAGAATCAATTCTGCCATACCATGCCCGTGGTGCTTGCTTTAAACCATAAAGGGCCTTTTTCTACTTGTACACCTGCATTTCTTTTCCAGTCACAAAAAAGCCCTCAGGCTGTGATACATACTCTTCTTCCTTTATCTCACCATTCAAGAACGCAGATTTTACATCAAACTGGTATACAAGCAGTTTTAATTGAGCTGCCAAGGTTAAGAGAATTCTTACTGTTTCGAAACGTGCAACGGGAGAAAAAGTGTCTTCATAATCTACACCTTGCTGTTGTGAGTAGCCTCTTGCAACCAGCCGAGCTTTGTGCTTCTGTATACTCCCATCAACATGGAACTTAGTCTTAAAAATCTATTTAACTCCAATGACATTCTTATTTCTTGGAAGGTCCACCAGCTCCCATGTTTTATTTCTGTGAATTGCAGCAAGCTCTTCCTTCATAGCTTCTAACCATTCTTTTTTTTCCTTGGCTTCTTCAAAAGTGACTGGATCTGCTACATAAAGAGCATGTGTTGTTTCATAGATGTCCCTTAGTGATCTGTAGCCTTTTGGTGGTGAAGTCTCAATAGATGAGCTGGGAGACGATGTATTTGGGTTGTTACTGGTACTTGAAGTCCCACTATCAGTTGGAGAGTTTGGAGCAGTTGGTTGGGGATCTTCTGGTTGTCCATTTTCTGCAGGAAGACTGTCTTCAAGTGACTTTTCAAACTGAACTCCCCCTTTTTCATCTTCATGGCAGATCAACCTATCCTCTTCATTAAAAACAATGTTCCTGCTAATAATAATCTTGCCACCAAGAGGATCATATAGTCTATATGCCTTAGTTTTAGAACAATAACCAACAAAAATACATTTAATTGATTTCTCATCCAACTTACTACGTTTGTGGGAATCAATTAAGGCATAAGCTATACATCCAAAGGTTTTTAAGTGGCTTACCGAAGGTTTTCTTCCAGTCCATGCTTCATATGGAGTCTGACCCAAAACTGCTTTGGTTGGTGACAAATTCAACAAGTATACTGCTGCTGCCACTGCTTCTCCCCAGAACTGATTAGGCAGTTTCTTTGGCTGCAGCATGCTTCTTGCCATTTCAACCACTGTCCGATTTTTCCTTTCCGCTACACCGTTTTGCTCCGGTGTATATGGGGCTATCAATTCTCTCTGTATCCCATGCTCTTCGCAGAAGGAATTGAAGCTGCTGGATGTGAATTCACCCCCTCTGTCAGACCTCAATGCCTTAATGCTTCTTCCACTTTGCTTCTCGACTTGTGCTTTGAATTTTTTAAAGAATTCAAATGCCTCTGATTTAACCTTTAAAAAATAAATCCAGCTCATTCGGCTAAAATCATCTGTTAGCAGCATAAAAAACTTACTTCCTCCAAGAGATTTTGTGTTCATTGGCCCACATAAATCTACATGAATTAGATCAAGAGTACCTGCTGCTCGCCAAGATGTTTCTGCTGGAAATGGTCTTTTGTTTTGCTTCTCATAAACACATGCTTCACAAATTCCTACTGAATTGATCGCTGGCAAGCCTATAACCATCTCATGTTGTCTCAACATCTTCAAGCTCTTTTCATTCAAGTGTCCAAACCTCTTATGCCAAAGCTTTGTTTCATCATTTCCTTTTACCACAAGAGCTTGTTTTTCTAGACACGAGACTTCAAATGGAAAAAGCTTGTTTTGAGACATTCTCACTTCTGCAATTTTTCTTGTGTATCTGTCCTTAATCACACATGAATCATTCTCAAACAAAATAGAGAAACCATTACTCATCAGCTGCCCTACACTCAGCAAGTTTTGTGATAAACTAGGCACAAACAGTACATCATAGATGAGTTTAGCTTTGTCATTACCGATATTTATATCTACTGTTCCTTTACCTTCGACTTGCATTTGTTTGTTATCTCCCAGTCGAACCTTCACTTTGTAAGCTTCATCTAAATCCTTGAAAAAAGATCTGATGCCTGACATATGGTTTGAACACCCACTGTCAAGAAACCAGACATCTTCGCTTGTTTGTGCATCTTCAACAGTTGCCATGAATAGCCTGTATTCGTCATCTTCTGCCTCCATTTCTTCGGTATAATTGGCTTGATTCAATCTTTTCCAGCAATTTGCTTTGACATGACCATATCGTTTGCAATAATGACACTGGACGGACTGATTACGCCCTCTTCCACGTCCGCAATATCCTCCTCTTCCTCTTCCAGCAACCTGTTCTGACTCTTCAAACTTGGTTGCAACTTCTTTCTGTGTAGAAGCTTCGCCTTTCATGTGAAAGGCTTTTTCATCTAACTGCTCAGCTGATCTGTTGATCCTTGCCTCGTGTGCTTGCAAGGAGCCCATCAGTTCATCAAAGGAAAACACAGCCAAATCCTTGGATTCTTCAATGGCAGCAACCACGTGATCAAATTTTGGAGATAGACTTCTTAATATTTTTGCAACAACCACCTTATCATCACACTTTTCTCCAAATGTACGCATTTGACTAACGATTGTTGATACCCTGGAGAGAAACCCTTGAACAGACTCTCCATCCTTCATTATTGCAGTTTCGAAGTCTCGGCGGAGTGTCTACAACTTCACAGCAATCACCTTACTGTCGCCCTAAAACTCCTTTTGTAATATCTCCCATGCTTCCTTTGCAGTTGTAGCATTCATGATCCGTGGAAATATCTCTTCATGCACAGCTTGTTGAATAAAAAAAAGAGCTTTTGAATCCCTCTTTTTGTTTTCTCTCAACTTTACAGCATCATCCGGATCAGGATATCCGTCTTCAACAAGTTCCCACAGATCTTGGGATTTGAACAGGGTCTTCATCTTTACACTCTAGAACTGATACTTTTCTCCATTGAAAATTGGAATAAGTGACTGTGAAGACGAAAGAGTATTTCCAGCCATGACTCAGGTACTTGAAAAACGCCCAAATAGGGAAACAACCGGGCTCTGATACCACCTTGTTGGAATCTAATATTTGTTATAAGGAGGTGAAGTTTGCAAATGATAGAAAAACAGAGGCAAACAGAGTATTACTGATAACAAACTTCCTTATCTTTATTGAAGGAGACGGCGCCTTAATATAAGGGCTTACATCAACACAAAAATAGGAAAAGTTGTTAGCAACGTGCAGCTAAAAAAGAGCAACTGCCTGCTATTATTTAGCAACTACAAAAACAAACAGAAGAAACGTTCAAACAAGGAAACTAACAGAGAAAAAACAGGCTAAGTTTACTACAGTGATTTGAATCATTCTCTAACAAATTTTTGGTAATAATTAGAGGTAAGGCAGCCTGGGTTGCCATGATATTGAGTAGCACCAGCATTAACATTATATTAACTGCTGATTTTGGTGGAGTTGCCATGTCCTTCTGATTTCTTAATTGCTGCTCAATGAGAAAGCTAAAGGAAAAAGAGTTGAAAAAGAATGATAGAGAAGATGGAGAATAAAGGTAGGTGCTCATCACCTTATATAGAACAATAATTAAGGTTTGATTTGTACATGGTCACTATTCAATTTTGATGCTCTTACGAAATAAACTACTTGCATGAGATTTTAAAGTCGTTTCTCTTATTATGTGATTAATATATCGATTTGTCAAAGGTTTGGCGAGATTAATTGTAGTCTGGTTTTTTTATTATTATTATTTAAAAGATAAATACACCATAAACTGCCTGAGCCTCCATATTAATTCAAAAAGTGAATTTTAACGTACAACAAATAAATGCATGCAACCAAAATAAAGTCTAAAGAACAATCATGCATTTGGTGGAGGTAGGAAAGCCTGTCTCTTGACTGGTCTCATTGTCACCAAATCCGAGTTCAATCACGGTGTTAGAGGGAATGATGGCAATATTAGCCACGTCTCTATTTACCTTACGTCCCCAGTAGCCGGTAGCATCGTGTTAAGTCTCGAAGGAACCAAAAGTATGTTTATATTCCTCTACGGGTCGATAAAAATTCTTCTTTAGGATTTGGAATTATTGGAGTCGGCAGCATTGGTTAATAGTATTTTTCTTTTCATTGCTATTCTTATTTTTATTTAATTAATTGTTGTAAGAATTGTTATTTTTATTTTTGAGAGAGAATTGTATTAGCTTGAATTGTTTTGTCATCATTCCTTTTTTTCTTTGCCTCAAACAATAATAACGAAATGCATGTAATAAAATTGCTCGTTGGTATAAATTTACCCTTAATTTTTTTATTCAAAAATGTATTTGAACTATATACAATGACTTACATTTACTTTTATTTGCAATGGTAGAAGCAAGTATAGATACTTTTTTAACAGCAAATATGAGTAAATATGAACCAATTTATTAACTAGAATAGCAAATATAAGCTGGTTTGATAACGACATAAATAAATGTGAGGCAATTTGGTAACAGTAGAAGTATTTTTGATTTAAAACATAGTTTAATAGCAAATAAATAATATTTTATAAATTTTATGGGGAAAATTTAGCCAGTTTTTATAAAGAAAAACCCCACTAATTCAAAACATGTAAAAAAATAACTAATTAATGAATTCAACACAGATTAAAATTTTATTACTCATAATATAGAATTATTTGAAACACTATATAAAAAGAAAATCCCTTATTTCACAAACTCATAGCAGGATTTGTGAAATTATCGAACTTGTGTCTAGTTATCCAAAAATAATAAAAAAAATTATTTTCTATAACTAAAAACTAACTTAACTATATAACCTTTGCACGTAAAGTCATTTTGATTTAGAAATACTTCAAATTTTATTAAAAATCTAACATATAATGCCATCTAAATTGTAAACCTTCAAAAAAGTGTAAATTGTTTCTTAAACCTACAATCTATATACTATTTAATCATAAAAAAAAAATTTAAAGATTAATAATAAAAGCGATTCCTTACTATACGACATGCATTACATGGATTTTGCTGATGTATACTGCCATTTATTATTTTCTAAAAGGTCTATAGTTTGATAAGATTTATAGAGTTTTACAGCCAAAATGACTTTTATATAAAAATTATAAAATTCAGGTATTTTCTTGTTATAAAAAAATTCTTTTATCACTTTCTGGTAATTAGGCCATCAATCAAGTGACTTCTAGTGTAATTAAGCCCAGGATTTGACATCCATGAATAATCTAGCATACTGCATTTAGCAGTAGTTGACATCCATGAATAATCTAGGATACCGTATAATATAAACTAATTAACTGGTTCATGAACAAAAAAAAATTAACCAATTTATTAAAATTAATTTTTTAAAATTATTAATCATTAACTAGTCAGTTATATTAGATTAATTAGTCAATCGATTTCGATTTTTTCGATTTGCTTAACCAATATTTTTCAGTCAACTATTAATTAAAATTTATAACATAAAATTATACAAAAATTAGGTAAAAAGTTTAATTCAATTTTAAATGTGTAAAGTAATTTAAAATAAAAATTACGAAATAAATATAATTTATTAGTCAAAATTCATGTTCAACAAATTAATAGCTAATATTATAAAATAGATTTGATATTTGTTGGAAATTAAAATACTTGATTTTAAGTCAAATAAAATTTTTGATAATATTAAATGTTGAAATATAAACTCTAAAATATAAAAAAAATGTAATTAAATGCTATTATATATGATAAAAAAATAATATATATAAAAGTTAATCAATTATTACATATAAATATTACTATATAATTAAACATTATGATGTAATATAAATTTAATTTAAAGTATTATATTTATAGAAAAATATAAAAAGTTAAGGTATAAAAATAAAAATATATTTTAAAGTATTATTTTATGTAAATTTTAAAAAGAAATAGAAAAAAGGGAAAAAATTTTAAGGTATAAAAATATTATGAGTAGTTGTATTTTTACTGATAGGGATGACTGCTCTTCCTGAAGCTTGGTCTCTGTGGCTTATTAGTGCTGGTTTACTGTTGTATTTTGATTTGTAATAGGTTCTTTTTTTCTGCTTCCTAGGATTGTGTTTGCGGTAGTTTTTGGGTTAGGCAGGTTTTTGTTTTTGTTTTCTGCCCTCTGGTATGTTGGCGTCTTCTTGTTCTGGGGAAGCTAGTTTGGCTTCCTATTTTTATTAATTAATAATATTTTGCTGCTTATAAAAAAAATATATATGAATCGGTTAATCGTTAACTAATGGTTAACCGATATTTAAAAAATAAAATCATAATTAAAAATCGAAAATATAAAAATTAAAAATTATAATCAAATCTACCGGATCGGTTAATTGAAAAAATCGATTTAATTTTTAATTAATTTTACGATTAACCATATTTTTGGATTTTTTTCTCACCCCTATTGTATAATAAATTTGCATGATACCTATTTAAATTATAGATTTATCATCTATCAGTTCAATAATAATATCATCTATCAATTCAATAATAAATAGTTATGTTTGAAAAAAAATATATTATTACACATGTTATAATTGGTGAAAGATTGAGAAAATTTTAATAATTTATAGTGCGTTGGGGATGATTTTGTTTTCGATTTTTTTTTCTATCAATTCAATAATAAATGGTTATGTTTGAAAAAAAAATATTATTACACGTATATTATAATTGGTGAAAGATTGAGAATATTTTGATAATTTATAGTGCGTTAGGGGATGATTTTGTTTTCGATTTTGTATTTTTTTCCTAAAAATAAAATCAAAACATATTTGACAAATTTATTTTCGTTTTTATTTCTGAAAAAATTTAAGAAGTGATTTTCGTACCAAATATAAAAATTAAAAATCTTCAAAATGTAATTTCTATGGTTTTGTTTTTATCAACAATTTAACTACTTTATTTTTATTATCACTACCACACCGCCACTACTGCCGCCACCATCACATCACCGCCGCCGCCACGCCGCCGCCATCGCCGCCACCACCATATCATCGTTACCACCACATTATTGCTACCACCATCACACTATTGCTACCACCATTGTCACTGCCACTATCGTCGCCACTACCATCACCATCGCTACCGCCGCCGCCATCACCATTACCGCCACCACTGCCACTACCATCACCGCTCCTGCCGCCGTTGCTACTACCACTATGCCATCGCAGTTGCCATCACCACACTGCTACTATAGTCACCACCACTATCGATGTCACCACCACCACTATACCGTCACTTCTGCCATCACCAAAATTATTATCATAATATGCACACTACAAGAAAATTACAATTTAGCAACGGAAATTAGCAACGAAAAATGTCAATTTTCTGTTGCTAATCAAAAATAGCAACGGAAATTTCGGTTGCTAATTCGGCAGTTGATATTTTTAGCAACGGAAAATTTATTCCGTTGCTAAATTTAGCAACGGATATTCTATTCCGTTGCTAAATTTAGCAACGGAAATTGAATATCGTTGTTAACTTCAACAATGCAAGATACAGTTAATTGGTCAATTTTAGCCACGGAATATAAATTTTCGTTGCTAAATTAGCAACGGAATCTTAATTTTCGTTGCTAAATTTAGCAACGGATCTTATTCCGTTGCTAAATTCACCCATAAGTAAAAAAATTAACGACGGTCATTTTCGTCGCTAACATATGACTGCAACCAATAGAGAAAGAAATAGCAATTCTCCACCGAATGATTGAGAACCTTCAAAGCTTTAAAACATTGATAAAATGACAAAAATCGTGAAATGTAATTATCAAGAGAACCATGAAAAGAAAATATGTCAAAATGTTCAACCGTCAACTAGATTATAACAATGAGCTTTGATAGATTTCATCACCAAAAGCCTGAAGAAAAATACAGCTTGTTCTTTACATTTGGTAATAGCCCTCCCAAAAAGTGGTTGCATCTTGTGCAGGGTTATGTTACAAAGAAAAACCTAAGAGGAGACAACATGCCTCTTCAATCAATTTAGATGTTATATTGCAATAACAGGCTATCAAAGCGTATGTTCATATTCTGATTACAGGTTTTTCAAAGCAAAAGAGAAGATACGGTATTTTTTTTTTTTTAGAAAAAGTAGATTATTGTTTGAAGGGATAAAAAACCTCAAAATAAAAACTGAAAAGAATTAAAAAAAATTAATTACATTTGATTGCATACTAACACCCTAACAAAATCTCACAACTATTGCAACCCACTTAAAGCTATTAGAGTAGGCTTAAAACCATGAAGGCAATCGAAATGGCTGAATTATTTATTAAGTGACAGGCACTTATGAAAAATTTGATATTAATTGTTTACATGTAAAGTAGAAGGGAACATATTTATTTATTAAGTGATAAAAATATCTGATTTGTTTCCTGCAAAATCATGAAGATATATATATATATATATATATATATATATATAATGCAAATATTATGAGTAAGAAAAACCAATCGTGTACTTGATTATCAGGATCCAAAATTTCATCAAGCGTAGGAGTATAGCCTTGATGATGCTCATTCCTTAAAACCTTCATCTTTTCAGCTAATGGAAATACAACGTAAAAGAATCCACAATCCAAAGATGCCTGAAACAATTTACAAGAATTTACAAATGAGTCAAACTTGCTCAATTAAACAGGAATAAAAAAAAACCATGAAAATGAAAGAATTGACAAGGAAAACTTGGTTGAGTAAAGAAACGGATTGGGTTTCTTTTCAGTTTAAAATTAATGGCTTCACACCCATTTTCTGCATTAGATTTATTGGCTTTTCTAATCAAATAATAGTTCTCTGCTGCTCCTGCATCAGAATCTGATTGACATCTAGCAACTGCATCAATTTAAAAAATCATTCACTCAAATGAATTCTCATATTTCTTGACAAGAAACAGATGTTGTGAGTTCCCAAACATTTATCTGGTCACTGAAGTCTTACACAAACTTAAATGGAAGAAACATATGTTGTGAGTTCCTAAGCATTTATCTGGTCACATATATGCAAATTCAATGGAAAGCCAGGCTTGGAAAAAATAATATGTATATTTCCAAGAATCACCGTGGAAAATAAAGAAAATGATCTAAACCATCATCTACTTTAAGTTCCCATAAGTCATAGCAAGAATATACAGCAAAATAAATATAACATCTCTTGATCAAGAAATCATTACAGGCATGGAAAATGAAAGAAGAAGGGAAAGGAGGTATACAATAATCTCAGCGATGACACGAGGCTGACGCAGTGGTCTTAGAAGAAAACCAAGAAGACGAGTGAGAACAACCACTAGAATAATCTGCACAATGGCCAGAGGCAGTGCAAAATTTTGTTTAAATTTCGGGTATATAACCAACCATGTAGTGTGTTTATAAATGTGTTTATAAAAAAATGGACTTATGTATAACACATTCAAATTTATCTACCAAATAGATGCAAGTTATATATATAAATATATATATTATGATTCTGTCTATATTCCATCATTTCTCTATTAATTTTTCTATTCTAAAAATTTAACTTGACAGTTGAAGTTATTCTGAACTTTTACTTACTACCTAAATGCCATAATTGGTATTGTGTGTGATTCAGCAAAAAGATCAATGAAGGAGAATAAGCTTGATATGGGTCCATGGAGTATTGCCTGTCACATGTATTCTTATGATTAAGCAAATCTGGTTTGGATCTCCTAACCTTCCAAACAAATATAATATATATATCCTTAATCCACCTAATACTTTGACGATTAATCAAAGAGAACAACATCCTTCAAATTAATGTTTGAGAAGTAATGATAGTAATTATTAATCCAAAGTCAAATTTGCCAAGATAATTTAAAGTAATCTTTAAAACCGTCTCTCTTTAGAAAAATTACTTGTGGCATGCGCACGTGTCCTTTCCTAGTTGTAGTGCCTGTCACGTGTATGCTTTGCTTGTTTTATTTGCCAACGATTATATGTTAATTGAACATATGGTTCGGTAGAAGTATACCGCTTAAAAACTCGACATTTTCTTTTTACAAAATAAGAAATCTAAATTTATCAATTTTTCACTTTTAAATTTTTTTATGTTGTTTTGAGTATAATTCTTATAATTCATACTCTATAATAACACCAGCACAATAATTTATATACCATAAAAATGTAAAAGCAAGAAAACCGATAACTTCATTGCCTACATAATTTAAAAAAAAAAAAGATTTTTTAAAGGGCTTCTCATGTCAAAGTCGACATATTCGCAACGAGAAAGAGGAAAAAGAAAGTCTTACGATGAATGCTATCCTTGGTAGAAGAGGCCCTGTTCTGCTGTTGTTGTTGTGCAAGGTTTAGGAGCCAATGAAGAATCTGGTAACATGGACGAGGAGATGAGCCTAATTTCAAGTAAATGATACTCACATTTAGTGGGTATTATCAGAAAAGCTCACCTGTATCTGCATCTTATACTTTGATATTTTCAGATATATTTATAGTAGTTGATGAAGAAAGAGAGAACGTATAGATGTCGATCGGTCAAAATGGACAGCAGAGAGTGATGATCTGTGTTGTGTGTATGCAGAAAGATTCCTGTCTAAACCGTAAGGCAAATTGGGAGAAGAAGACAAACCAGATTAGGAACTCGATCTAATGAAAATGGGTAGACAAAAAAATATCTATATGAAAATTTACTTACAATCCTATGAAACCAGCCTCCTTGTTCTGGTTGGTCTTGGGGCTTTGGCTGATAACCTCTGTTCTGTTTGAGGCAGTGAGTGTCTTTGTTGTATTATGTAGTTCTTTTTGATCTTGACCTTACTATGGGTTTGAGGTTGCTGCTTTGAGCGCTCACTTTGCCTCTTTGGGATATGTTAGTTTAAGTGGCTGTTGTTGCCTGAGGCCTAATCGGTTCTATTGTTAGGGGCTGTTGGTTTACTTGGTCCCCCTGTACTGCTGTATTGTTTATGCGGCCCCCCTGTACTTCTATTTTGCTAATAACATAAACAGCTTATCAAAAAAAAATCCTATGAAACCACAAACTGGATTTGCATTTTATTGCCTTAGAAACTCATATCATTTCTGTAAAGTCCTAATCGCAGGCAAAAAGTCGCAGGAAACACCTACTAATCAGGTCCATTCCAGAAAGATTATATATAACCCAAAAAACGGCATCGATTAAGCAATAAAAAAAGGCAAAGGTAAGTAAAAACAAAATATTAAGGAGAGCGAGCTTACTTGAAATTTGGGATCGATCTATCAAAAGGAAGAGAGCAACCTGCGTGAAAGAGAAAGAAAAATGGAGTCTCTGGAACTGATAGAAAAGAAAAAGGGAACAAATAAGAGAGAGCTAGGAGGCGAGAGGCGCAAAATGAACAAAAAAAAAAAGAAAGAGTTGCATTTATAGTTAGGTTTTCCAAAAATAGCAACAGAAATTAATTCCGTTGCAAATTTGCCTATTTTTGGAAAATTATTCCTAGGACTAAGTAAAATAGCAACGGAAAATTATTCCGTTGCTAATTTAGCAACGGAATAAAATTTCCGTTGCTATTTTTGGATCCAAAATTTTTTCACTTCTTTGGGACCAAATTACCAACGGAAATTGCTTTCCGTTGCTATTTTTTGACCCATATTTAGCAACGAAAACTATTTTCCATTGCTATTTTAGCAACAAATTTCGTTTTTCGTTGCTAAATTTCATTCCAAAATTTAGCTGCCATCCAATGTCGCCATTTTTAGCAACGAATATAGACTTTCGTTCCTATTTTCGTGGCCATATTGTGGCGCTAAAATTTTCCTCTCTTTTTAGCAACGGATACCACTATTTTTTATTCCATTGCTAAACAAAAAAATTAACCTAATTTAGCAACGGAATTTAATTTCCGTTGCTAATTAGCCCATTGCTATTTGCAGATTTTCTTGTAGTGGCATAAATAATTAAAAAATATTCATAAATAATTAAAATGTATGATATAGTTTTTAAATATATAAAAAAGTTTTTTAAAAAATAGATAATAAAAATTAAAAATTAATCTTTGAATTTTTAAAAAATAAAAAATTAGAATCCTATAATTTTATGGAATGCACCCTCAATTATCCGCTTGCACCCTTAATTATCCGCTTGCCAATACAAATCAAATGGCATTTCTACTTTATTTACGCATCAAAGAATCGCCTTTATCCGCTTGCCATTACAAAAAATTAATTCTCATTGTCTATTTATATTTTAGTTTAGTGAAAAATTGTCAACGAACAAATACCAACTCTTTCAAGAATTATCAAACAATTAAAAAATCAAATGCTACACCAATTGACATTTAATTAGTTTTGTAGTAATAGCAACTTGATTTTTGTTTATATAGCTTTTGTGAAGACCAAAATTCATGACTGAGGGACAAGCCAACTCTTTCGACGGAGCCGGAAATTTGACGCAAGAGAGATTCGTACAATAGCAAGTTTTTTATTCCTACATTAACAATTATATTATATTTTATGAATTTGTGATTACTAGACACTAGCCATCCGCATGCATTGACATTTGACAACATCCATACGTTTTCTAAAATAAAAAATAAAAAAATATATTATTTAACTTTAGATGTACATTTACAGAAGAATCATTAGAGGAAGTATGATGAGAGTTTTTTATTATTATTATTTTATTCTCGCATTTTAAATTCGTTTGAATTTTTCTAATCACGTTTCCTTATTTTAATTAATAAAAAAGATAATTTAGTCCATCATAAATATTTTCTAGATAATTGGGATTTTTTTTTTTTTGCGAAATGTACGGGGTATCCTGGATGGGCTCCAACTGTGGAAGGCACCTTTAAGCCCGTACCACACCCAGACTAATCCTCGTTCGCACCGTGTCGGCCCAATTGTGTTGTTTTATATATATGTGTGTGTGCGCAAAATGGGAATTATGGTTTTGCGATTCTTCCTTTTTGCCTATTTAGTAGTTTAGTAATTTTTTTAAGAACAAAATGCTAGAACGATTTTCATACATTTTGTATATTGATTAGGAAATTCTGATACTTATTTATGAGGTAGCATTTGTTACCTTTGAAAAAGTTAAGATGAAAAAAATAAATTATTTTAATTTTTTCGATTTTTTTAAACGTTTGTTAAAAAAATAAGTTCCACAAAAAAAATTTAATTACTTATATCTTAAAATATCAAGATATATATATCTTAACATATGATCAAAATATGCATTTTTGTATTTTGATAGATAAAAAATAACTCAAAAATTGAAAAAAATATATATATTTTTTTAATTCATCTCAAAAAATTTTAAAAATATTTGAAAAAAAAAATCGAAATGTTTTTCAGTGATATCTTGACTATTTTATATCTTGATCCGAAAAATATTTCAGTTTTATTTTAAAAATTTTTATTTGTATCGATTTAAAAAACGTTATCTTGATAGATAGATTAGCTTGCTTTTACATATTAGATCCGATGAATGGTAATTGCGGTTGACAATCCCTTTTTCTAACTCTTGGTTTCTAATGAAATTCGTTAGCATGAGATTATTTATTTCAGTAAAGGTTTATATGTTGATCTTATATATATGCTATGCTATTGTTGTTATTATATTTTATTCATTATTAAGAATTGGCTATGGTTTATTTCAATTTAGATATTATGTATATGTTTAGTTTAATTAATTTTGAATGTTCTTCTTACATTAGAACTTTTGTATATGATGTAAATGAGCATTTGATATTGAATAAATTTTTTTGACCAAGTCCTAACACATATATAACATTTCAGGATACTGCACCATATGCCATCAACATTAACTTTTGCATAGATATATGTGATATGAGCTTTTATTAATTAATATTTGTTATTTGGTACCTTGCGTACTGCATTTTGGTTTTTGGTGATATAAGCTATCATCACCCTATTTTATTGTGCATGTGTTTTAATGTTTGTATGATTTGATAAGTAACGATACTTATATTTTTTGAATGATCTTAGCATGAATTTTTGAATGATCTCATAGCATGAATTGTAACTTAAAATTTTATTTGAAAATTTATCGAAATGTATATATGTTTTCAAAAATTATAATGTACTGCAATTGTCATTCACCAAATTACTGAAAACCGCGATTGTTCTTTCGATTTGTGCTTGTAGAGCATTGGAAACCTACAGCAGGTCCAAATTCCTCTTTACTTCTTGAGACGGGTCTTTGTTTCCTTTTTTTTTCTCTCATAATAATGTTTTGGCTCAATTAAACTTTATGTTCCTATCCAACATGTCATGGAACATTTGAAATTTTCATTGTTATTTGTATCCGAGACTCGCCAATTTATTTTTGAATTTCTTATTTCGGACTTGATTTGAAAGTGAGCATATATTTTCTTGTCTAGTGGTATACATATACTTTTGCAAATGGATCAAGTGAAGTTCGTGTTCCTTTGAGCCTGGCGTAAGTTATGTTATTAATGAGATATGCACCAGCCGTGACCAATTTTGTGTAGTAATTCTAAGCCCTAAAAAAGATGGGCTTAATACCATCTTCCACTCTCTTCAACTATTGACAAAGCATATGGACAAGAAGACAACAAGGTGATGACAAAAAGAACAAGCCAACAGTAAGACTTCAAGCAAAAGTATCGTAATGAAGACGTAGACCGGAGAATTTGAAGTGCCTGTAAGCATAAACTTCATGAGATACATTCATTTAATTCTTGCTTATGTTTCAAGTTCTTATTCGTTGCACTAGGGTTCTTCAGAAAGTAGAACTTGAATACCAATTTGAATACGTATTTCAAAAGCCAGGTGCAGAGAGAAAATCAATTAAGATCATTCATCCAAATGAGAATATGAACATACATATTTTATTTTTAAGTTTCATTATGGACCTTGTGCAGTCAATGAAAATGACTCGCATTTCATCATGCGAAAGGGACCCCTCCTATAAGCGTTACTATACTTCCAGAAGAACATGGACAGATGCAGCCTTTCAGTTTACAGCATAAGTTTTTACAAGTTAATCCTCAAACCATCAAGTCCTGAAAAATTGGGCATGAACATATTGTGTCACACTCTCCTAAAATGAGAAAATATCGCTATCCCAACCATTTAACAAGTATTCATTCCAAGGAGCAACAATGGATTAACACCAATCAGTGCTTCCCATTTCACACACACAACATCATGCAATAAAGATAAAGTATAAAGCAGTAATTTCTCCATATCATTCATGAACTAGCATAAAGCAAGCTCCATAGAATTTGTTTTTTTCCTAGCAAAATGAGTCAAGTATCATGCATTTACGCCTATGCATGCTACAGTACATATTTTGTTGTATTACAAGAGAACATGCATTCTTCCATGGCCATTAACAATTAGAGTGATCAGAAAAAGCTACACTGCTGTAAAACGAGGCTCAAAATATACAGATGATAAGTGAAAGAATGGATTGCAGAAATAGGCATACGAAAAATAAAATAACTTCCAACTCACATGCTTCCAGGAGCATCACCTCCTGCAGCTGGCTTACGATTTAAGTAGCGAATAACAGCATCTTCAACCCTGTTAAATTAACAGATTAAATGACATGAGGTCAAATGTCTTTTTAAGCTGCTAGGTGAAGGATGCATTTAAATGGAATTAAATTCATTTGGCTGACAGAAGTGCATTTCCTCATTTGCTTTTTAGCTTGACATCCACCCACCCAAACCCTGCTTTTGGTTGATACCCTTACCCCTGTTGTGGCTTTGCCACAACAAATCTATCGACAAATTTGAATACCCTTTCTTTGATACCCTTACCCATTCTTTGATACCCTTACCCACAACATCAAATATCCAATGAATTTGAATAACATACTGGAAGTGGTAGTGAAGTAAGCATGTAATTCAATTCACTTCAATTATCCCTCTAGTGACATTGAAGTGCGGAAAAAGAAAAACATTGCACAGGTCATTATGCCTCTCAAATTTCAAACAGAACTTATTTAAGATTTTTAATCTGAAAAATTCAGTTATCATCGAGTGTACTTAGTAAAGATTTTTAATCTGAAAAATTCAGTTCTCATGTGTCACAGTGAGCAGGTATAAATGGTAGTAAAAATGAAGACACGATAAAGAAAGATGTTGTTTCAAAAGAAAATGAGTACATGGTCCAAACATACCATGGTTGGTTGAAGAAATCTGCCCGTCGCTCTTTCTCAGCACTACGGCTACCTTCTCCAGCCACTAGCTTCAAATCCTTGCTCTGAGATTCAATCAAAGCATTAATAAATTCAACAGGAGATTGGCTGAATCCGAGAAAGAAAGCCCGCCTTCTTCGGTGTTCATGAATTTTCCTAATAGCACCACATATTGCCTCATCACAGGTTTCAATCTCTTTGTTCTTCTCAGCATTGGCTAGTAAAAGAGATAATTCCCTCTGTATAGGGAATGGTGCATCAACCATCACATCATAACATGCACTTCCAGCTGGACTATTCCCTGAAAGCTTTATCTTATGCTCCAAAACTATTGGCTGCGGAGGAGATAAATGCTGCGATATCTTCTGTGAAACCATGGTAAACTTCAACTTTGGTTCCCCAAATACTTTCTGCAGTGGTGGATCACAATGGAAAAAAGAAGGGTCTTCTGGATTCTGAAGTTTCCTAGCCTTCACATAATGCCAGATCGCACCTATTATTCTTGGACGGGATTCAACCTCAATACCAAGAACCTCCTGCAAAGCTGGAGAGAGCTTAAATTTCTCAGGCATATAGTTCATTTCCAACCGTATGGTAACAGTGAATTCTTTATCCCCCTTTCTCTTCACTTCAAAACCTTCATGAGGTGCAGGTGTTCGAGAATGCTCCCACACAATCATATGATTATCAGGATATAACCTTTGATCCAACATAATGGTAACTCTCCTGAAAAAAGATGAGAATTTTGGATACGAGGGATTTGATTTCTGAACTACTCCAGGCTGGTCAGGATCTATCCCATCTTCCAAGATTCTCCCAACAATTTTAAGAGTCCAGGTTGGGGGCTCTGCATTCGGTTTCTTGGGGATTGTTCTGATCTGATTGGCAAATGTGTTGAAAACATAGATTCTAAGCGTTTTTTGAACACAAGGAGGACTTTTAAGTGCTTCTTGAATGTCAACCTTTTTTCTGGCTAAAGCAGCATCAACACGGGCCTCAAACTCAAGAAGCTGAGTATAAAGAGCAGACTCAGGCAGAATTGCTGCCACTCTATCTTGTAGCTGCTTCTCTGGGAGCTTCTGCTTCTTCCTTCGAGCAGCAGGCGTGAGATCCATAGATTTCAATGGAGAAACCAGGTTCGCCATAGGAACACCAGGAGGCCTAACTGGAGGTTTTTGAGGTAGTCGCCTGATATTCAAATTACCAGGAGTTGGAAACGAGGGTGAAGATGAACCTAAATTACCAACGCCAGCACTCTGGGCCTGACTAAGAGACAAGCCCTGTGCCTGCAACTGCGCTTGAAACTGTGCATGAGCTGCTTGAGCCTGTGCTTGTGCATGAGCCTGCTGTGCTCTGAACTGTGCCTGGGCACTAGCCTGCGCTTGGGATAGCTGGAATTGACCCTGAAAGCCAGGGCCAATTTGTGCCTGAGATTGAGGCTGTGAGAATCCTGAGTTGATGGGCATTGACGGATTGACCATTCCCGCATTTCCAAATGGTGAAGAAGATTGACCTAGACTCTTGGGCGGATTATTATTATTATTATTGGCAGACATATCTATCACTCTCGCACTATCTAATAAATTACAATAAAAACGGCCTAAAACTATCAAAAATATAAGCTTTACCTACGCATCACACCCAAATCTCAAAAACCCTAAAACCCAGATTCACCAAAATAAACAAACCCCAAGAGAATCAAACCCTCAAAACCCAATTTAGTTCAAAAAACAAACAAAATAGGAATCAGAATCCCATCCCATTACTGTCTGAGGAATACTATTTTAGGGGAATCAAACAAGTGAAGTGCCCATGTGTTCAAAGAAAAAAATTGTAAAAACTTAATTCAAACTGATAACTGAATGCCGATACAACTCTTCAATCGGATTCTGCTCTTTACGACTGCAAAACCAACTTCACACGCCAAGCAAAGCTCCGTTCTTCAAACTGACTCAGGCTACAGATCCAATTATTCACCAAAAAGTTGAAATCTTTGACATAGAGATGGCTCCCAGATGCAGCTACTGTTAAATAAAAAAGTTAAAAAAACAAAAAAAAAAAAAAGAAAAAAAGAAAAAGAGCGACTAACAGAGACAAATCGCGTACCAGAAGAAATAAGCAGTAATCAAGCTCAGCACACATAAGGTGTGAAAATCTGAGAAGGATAAAAACAGAGAGAACATCCTGCCCTAATAGTTGACATTCAAATTGTTCAATAATGAGATGGGCTTAACTGCACACAGCCTTATATTGACAAAGCCCAATCCGGTGTCGCTTTATCTTTCCCACTTAATTATGAAATACAAGTTGATAATTTTACCAAATCAGAGTGATTCTTTTCTTTTATTATTATTATTAGTTTTTTAATTATTTTTTAATATGTCAATTAAAAATTTAATGTAGTAACAGGATTTTGCAGGTAATTGTTGACTGTCAAACTCACTATCCACGCTCATAACTCACACACCCACGTTTATATATATATATATATATATATATATATATATATATATATATATATATATATATATATATTCTTTTGCGTAGTAAAGTTTTTACCGAAGTCGGATTTTCCATCAGATTTTCTACAATAGCTGACTAGTTTACAATTCAATTTGTCAATTAAATTATATTGGACGATTGTTCAATTATGATTCAACGATTTATTACATGCAAACCCAGTTATGACTAATTATTGGAACTTAGTCCAGCTTTCAGTTATAAATAAATAAATAAATATATATATATAGCCACCAAATAATCCAATAGTAATTATATCAATTTAAAGTAATAAAGAAAATATTAAACTCAAGCAGGAACGTATTGATTGGGCGGGGCATAGGGAGTCATTCAGCATTTAATTCATTTGGGGTTGGATGTTTATGAAATGGACCTCTCACGCATGCTCGGCTGCAGACTTAAATGTCCCATTGAAGTGCGACCATTTCATTTTCAGTCAAGAAAATACTCAGTGCCAAATTTTATTCCAATTCAATCCGTCCACAGGATTAGAGGATTAGAGGCAGACGCAAGATAGAAAGGAAAAGGAGATCGAAACATAATATTCATGTGAACAACCAAAAAAAAAAAATTCGAAGATCTTTTTGTAAATTAGATGAGATATGACCTAACTATTTTGGGGGCAAAACCCTTTGGATCAACATTCTAACTAATTTATTACACTAAATTAGATGAGATATCACCTAATTAATCATATTAGACCCATTTGGGCGGGTGTATCAACTAGAAAAGTTAGAATATTGTCTTTTAAGGTAGCGTTTGTTAAATCGATCTATATAAAAAGTTTTAAGATAAAATTATAATATTTTTCGAATTAAGAAATGAAATAATCAAGATAAAATTAAAAATTATTTCGAAATTTTTTTTATTGTTTGTTAAATTTTTTTGGAATGAATTAAAAATATATTTTTTTTAATTTTTTATTTGTTTCTTATCTGACAAAGTACGAAAATTCATATCTCGATTTTATATCAAGATATACATATCATGATTTTTCAAGATACTGACAGTTAATTTTTTTTAGTTTTCTTTCCATCCAAACCTTTTCAAATTTAACAAATATTATCTAAGTAGTACAACATTTTCACGGCTAAAACATAACGGGAACAAGAAAAGGAAAGGAATCTAAAAATATTTAGCTACTAAAATAAGGAGAGATTTACTCATTATATTATCAATTTTGATAATTTTTTCTCTGCATAATAATAATACTCATTTTGTAAATATCATTAGAACCAGCACAGTCACTTGCCATAGGATAGTTACACTTACATAATGAGCAATGAATGCAAAAGTTTTAAGTAGGGTTAATCATGGGTTGAGTTTGGTCAAAAATGAAATAAACCCGACTCAACTGAACATATATGAAACGGATGATTTGGTTTGTTGAAAACCAACTGAAACCATTGTAATTTACAATGGTTTGAAAATGGTTAACCTCTATCGAATTTCCCAATTGGCTTTTGTGTTGTGTACCATTATTATAGTAATTCGGAGAAATTTAATTCTAGGATTTATCTCCCATAAAAAAAAAAGCAATGCATTCGGTAAATTTATGTGTTAATTTTTTTTTTAAATCCTAAAATTATTTGCAAATTTTTATTATTTTTTTATAAAATTATTTAGCATATTTAAAATTGTATCATTTTTTAATTATTCATATATATATATATATATATATATATATATATATATATATATATATATATATATATATATATATATATATATATATATATATATATACACACACACACACACACCAATTATTACTATTGGATTATTAAGAATTTAGCATATCATTATATGAAGATGGTGGCAGCGGCGACGATGCGGTGGCATTGTAGTGGCAGCAGCAAAGGTGAGCAGTACCGATAGCAGCAGTGACAGCAACTTGATGAAAAAGTCGGTTGTCTCTATAATATTGTTGAAAGATTAATAATAAAAATAAAGTAATTAAATTGTAAACAAATTAGTGGTAAATAGAGATGGCAAATGAACAGGTTGGACGGATTTTAATAGGATCATAAATTGATCAAAAGATATGAATCAATGCCCAAATGGATTGGGTGGATTTGAATCAACTCATGGATTTAATGCATATTGGTTCATTTCTCAATGGTTCATCCATCCTTATTTTATTTTTTCACCAAAAATATTTCAAAAATTTCTAAATATTATAATTAAAATGTTTTTAAAATTTCAAGTCAATCGAAATTCGTTTCAATAGGTTTCAGAGCACCAAAATATTTTCGTCCGGTTTAAAAATTCTAAATTTTAAAAATATTCAAAATTTTATTTTTTACCTCTGGAAATTAATATTCATTATTTTAGAATGTTCCATTTGATCAAAATAATTTTCAAAATTCCGTGAAATATTTTCAAGCCGGTCAAAATTAGTTTAACCCATTGAGCATTTTGTACGAGGTCCATTGGACATCAAGGGCCAGACCCAAACTGATCACATATTTAGTATATCATTTTTTGTATGTTCAATGGCAATTTTTTTGGATTGCATTAGGTTTAGATAATTTTTTTTACAAAATTTTTTATTTGGATTAATTTTGCTAGACTTAATAGTAAAATCCTAAAAAATAAAATTTACATTTTGAAATTTTTTAATTTATGTTTTGGGTTTAAAAATAATTTTTTAAAATTTTTGTAAAAATCAAAACGAAAAAACTCTATCAAACTCGTTTTAATCTTATTTAAAAAAACAAAAAATCAAAAAAAAAATATTTTTCGAAAGTATCTTGAGGCCATGTTTGGTTTTTTGTATTGTACATGAGATAATATAATATAGTACAAATTAATGCAAATATAGTGTTTGGAAAATTTTTTGAAAAATTAATCTCAGAATAATATAATATATCATACGTCTTATTATTTCACATACATTATATAAAATAATACGCCATAAACATTTGAATTTGTATAATAAGATAAACATCGTATTAATACTATAAATACCGTCAAACAACCATCGTTGCTGCCACCACCACCACCAAGTTGTTGCCACTGCCACCATTACCATTGCCGCCGCTGCCGCTACCCTTACCACTACCACCACACCACCATTGTTGCCGCCATAACCACACTGCTACCACCACCACTATTGCCATCATTATCGCCATCGGCCCCACTGTTCCCACCACCACATTGGCACCACCTCCACCACTATCATTAACGTTGCCGCAGCCACTATCACTGCTATTGCTGTCATTATTATCGCAACCGCTACTATTTTCGCCATCATTATCTCTGCCCTCACCACCACCATAGCCACCGCTGCCGCCACCACACTACCATTACTGTCATCATTATTGTTGCCACCACTGCCATAAACACCGCCCCGGCCCCATCGTGACTACCGCCACTACCATCATCGTCATCATCACTGCCATCACTTACCCCACTACCATACCGTCACCACCACCATTACCACACCGTCACTAAATTTTCAAACGATTAATAATATTGAATGTATAATTTAATAGCTATTATACAAAAATTATATTATAATTGATAAATTCTTTCATTTTTTTGTTTAGATGCTTAGTCAAATTCGTTGTTTAGATTTTTTTATCTAATTTTGCATTTAAAAATGTCAATTTTTTTAATAATATATAACCATTTCTTATTAAAAATTTTATTTTTTAATAAAAAATTGATATATATTAAAAATTATATTTTATAAATATAATTTTATATCTAAATTAGTTACAATTAAAATAATTTAATTGTATTTATTTTCAAATTTTTAAAAAATAATACATTACGACATTAATGAACAAATAAAGTATAAAATATTACATGCTACTACATATTTTTACTAAACATTATATAATACTATATATGCCAATACTATACATGTTAATATTATATAGATTAAGATAATACAGTGAATCAAACATGTCCTAAAGTACTAATAAAAAATAAGAAAACGATTTGTATATAAAAAAGGTATACAAAATTTTTACAAGTTGTATGTAACAACATGGAAAAAGAATACATAGCCAAAACAGCCCTTAACTAAAATTTGATATTTTAAAATTTTTTATTATTTTTATATCTTAATTATTTATTTATAGATAATTAGCTATTATGTAAATCTTATAAAAAAAATGAATTTCCTTAAAACCAGCATCAGCTAACAGTGAACAGTGGCACATCAATTTAATGAACTTGACAAAATAAAATTTCTATAAAGTAAAGCAAATCTAACAATGTATGTTTATTTATTACACTTTTGTTTCATTGAATGAAATATTTATTTTCCTTTAGAGATGTGCATTTTTTTATTTTTTTTATTTGACTAAACCTTATAACTGTCTTATATTATGTGTCAATCCAAAGTCCTTAGAATCCTAAAAATATTAGAAATATAAAGAGATAGAATTTTAATTTCCACACTTATGCATCCTTAACTATAGATTGAATAGAATGCACTTTTATCAATTTAATATTTTAGAGTGTTTTCTATTTTTTATTTGTTTCTTCAACTCATCATAATGAACCATTATAAATGAAATTTATTGAAAATTACAAAATTAGTGAAAAATATAATATTATAATAATATGTGCATTGTAGAGGAAAAAAATCAAAAGAATTAATTAAAGAAGTAAAAAAATCACCAAAAACACTCAAATATCTTAAAAAACAAACAAAGTTACATTCTACTTAATTATTTTCTTGTCATTACATTCTTCAAAATATAATTCAAGTTTTTATAATCTGTTTTTGCAAAAAAAAAAAAAAATGTAGAATTCGGTGCACAAATAATAATGAGATTTTTAATATAATTAACGTATGAATTAATTTAAAACAAAACATTTCGAAATGAAAATTTCCATTCCCAGCAATTAATTTTAAAACAAAGTGACAATGACAAAAAAATTTTGCTAATTTTAAAAATTTGTACTTCTTATTTATTTTTTTTATCTGACAATTTATACCCGTGATATATAAAAAGATCTAAATCCATTGTAATTAATATCATATCTAGGTCCAGGATGATTGATGTATATGAATTAGTTTCCTTATTCTTTTAGCAAAAAACAATTCCTTATTCTTATAAAAAAAATAAAAAGTATGATTATTATAATGTATAAGTTTCGTTTAATTATATCACTTTATTATAATGTATAATTTTCATTTAAATACGATAAAAAATAAAAATTATAATCTGATAAGTTGGTCTGAGTGAAAAGGATTTTGATCGCTTAAACAAATGGTTTCAGATTTGACTCTTTATGAATGCAGCAAATTTCGTTGAGAGAGGTCCCCACAATTATGCCTGATAATAATTCAAGTGGGGATTAGTGTGAGTATGTTATGTCTTAAAAATATCTCCCTTCAATACGAATCTGCTTAGTATACTAGACTAAAAATACAAAAAAAAAAGTTTCATTTAAATATGGATGAGTTGTTTTTTTTTTTTTGAAGTTTATCTCAAAATGGGGAAGAAATATATTATTATCTGTTATTCTTTTTCTTGAAGTTTATCTCAAAATTTCAGGAAAAAAAAATATCTCTATTCATATAAAAAATTAAATAAAAAATAAATGGGGTAATATAGACATTTTAGGTACAAGAGTTTTTGTATATTAATGGATTTTTTTTTTTGGAAATTAAATTGTTCAAATTACGGTAAAAAGATGTACCATATATTTAGACAGTAATATGTTATTTGAACAAACAATATATAATTAAGATTATGGATAAATATTTATATGTATCTTTAGAATTGATATTTAAATTTTTATCTTGTTTAGATGAGCATATAAATTTCAAATGTCATATTAAATCTCTACCGAAACTTAAATAACGATAATAATTTATCACATTAACTTCAATTAATATTAACATATAATAACAAATATTGTTCTGCATTTTTATATGTTCAGCTGATAAATTATTATCATTATTTAAAATTTATTATTGTTATTTGAAATTCAGGTGGTGATATATGATAATATTTGAAGTTCAGGTAAAGATTTAAATACGATAAAAATTCAGATATCAATTATAAAAATAAATATAAGTTCAAAAGGTATTTTAAATATGAAGCTTATATATATATATATATATATATATATATATATATATATATTTGATAAGCTGAAGAATATTAATAAAGAAAATGAAATAGGAAGCCAAATGAGCTTTCAAAGAACAAAGAGGTCATAAAGACGAAAGTGCAAAAGCAAATCAAAGTTCCTGCCTAATCCAAACCGCAGAAAAGTTTGCAAAGATTAATAGATATATCAAGAAATGTAACGTACTAATTACTAACTCCATTGTTTGAAAGTGATTTAAATCCTTACCCGCACGTAATCAAGAAAGGGATTAAATACTTTCTTTCTACGAATCTGTTTTAGTGCTAAAATCTAATGGTTTTACTTAAGAAATCAATGATAAAAATGCCACATAAAAGAAGTTCCTCTGATGCACACATGGCATTGATTCAATCCGTTCATAAATTGGGTCTAGGTAAGTATTTCCGGTAAATTGATATAATTTCCATATAATAACATATGGCAACTGGAAATCTACAAATGAATTAAAAGCCAATAATAATATGTATATCCAAAAGAGATTGAAGAGATTGAACAAGAAACATCAAGAATCAAGGTTTGTATGTGGCGATATAAGAGATTGAACAGCAGTTGAAAGCTTGGTAACAGCCATAACAAGATTGGCCATTCCTTGCCTGTTCATTTCATTTCTAGTCTCTTCAAGTTGAAGCCTACGTTTTTCATACTCCATTAGTTCTTGATGTCTTTTCTCTTTCTTCTCTTCTCGGCTTCTGATTGCCTGAGCTAACACTGATGCACTGCGCTTGATGCTTGCTCCAATGTTTTTGATTTTCCTCCTTTTTGAGCTACTGTCAACTTTATCTTCACTTGATTCCGTCGCAGATGATTCCGTTTCTGCTTCAACAATAATAAAAAACAACATACATAGATATATAGTTACACATATAAGATCCTTAGGCACACTAATTTTTCAACTGTAGAAACTATATAATTTGTCTAGACTCAGTTTCAAAGGCTCGCTTTTTTTTCCTCGTGCATATATCAAATTAATAACAGAATGCCATATACCATATAGAAGAGTTGTTTTACAATTTATGTGATACTTAATACATGAAAAAATCCTAGTCAAAATTATATATATATATATATATATATATATATATATATATATATATATTAATAGACATTCTTTTGCTACCATAGTTGTTGAAATAGCCAGAAATACAATTATACTTCTTTTTTTTTTAAATTTTTGTCCTGTAATTTTCAAAATAGAGTACTCTACATAATGGAAAGATTTTACCGCTATATTTTTCACAATAGAGAAAATTTTCAATCTAGTCAAAATAAAATAATTTTGATCGAATATGTGATGTTTGCTGATTGTTGTGCAAAAATGACCTTTTTTCACCATTTCAAGCACTTTAGTGGCAAAAAATGACCCAAAAAGAACCATAGTGATACATTATGTGAATTTTGAAAAGTCTATTGGCAACAAATGCCCTTACTCCTAAAAAAAATTACAAATAAAAATAAAATAAAAAACGAACAATATTTAAAAATTAATGAATGCAAAGTCCAAAAGGTGGAATTATTGAAGTTGGAAACCAATAGAGAGTAGTTAGTACTTAGTAGGTTTATGAATAATGTAGAGTGAAATTCAACAGTGAACAAGAGGGAGAAGAGTGAGAATCACATTCACATACATAGTACATTCTAATGTACAAGTAAGAAGTGAAAAGATCAGTATTGAGTTAGCATGTGGCCGTAGGCATTGCTGCCAATGGAAAGTGTACGCACCAAATTCAGGAATACCCTTTGCAGCTAACTCATTCAGTTCAAAAGTTCTTGACTTTTCCATTCAAATAAAATAATATTATAATATATATATACATTTTAACTGGATTCTGAAAAAATAAAGCACTAAAAGAGACTATTATTATCTTTTAACTAATTGCTTGAGTTACTTTTTCATCTTTTTTCTTTTTTCTTTTTTTTTTTTGACTTTTGCTCTGGATGTTAAAAATATCAATGATTAAGGCTAGTTCAGCTTACTTTTATGGCTTCTTTATTTCACTGAAAGTACCTAAAATAAAATCACCATATACTAATGAATGATGAACAAGTGTTTTATTACAGTGGCTTGAATGATTACATTTCATAAAATTTATAAACGAAAACCAGCGTCATCGGCTCAACTAATATATATATATACAAGTTTCAAGTCCTTTAATTCTCTGCTTATAATAATGTATGGCATTTCACAAATGCTAACATGCATAATAGTATAGGTTAGTAATGATTCAATGCAAATATCTATCAAAGGGAAATGGGTCTGTAAATCAATTTGAATTTGTACTAATTATTGATGAAACGAGCTTAACAATAATGAATTTAATCGAATTGTGAAAAGTAAGAAAGGAATGATGAGAAACGTGTCTGTATTCTGAGTGATTCTGTGTATATGTTTCTTCAAAAACTATGAAATAATAAAGATTGAAGCATGGAGAAGACGAGGGATTGAACAAGAAAAATAATAAAGACGAGACAGATATTGTTACGTAGTAAAGATGTTGGATGGAGTTAAATTAACTATACATTATTAGCAATAACAGAAACATAATAATTTTTATAAACAGTATAGTAAGTAAATTCAAACTGTGGCAGAGAGTTTTTCAAACCTGCAAGTTTGACCAAATTATTTTAATAACCCAAACACATAACAAACAAAAAAGTTCTCATTTGGGACTGACACTGACATTGTAACAATACTACTAGTGCAAAAAAAAAGATAGAGAAGTACCTGAAACCGCCGGGGGATCCAAACCACCAGTCTCCTTCGGCTGCCCTTCGGCGGCGGTCACCGGAGGAGGAGGCAGACACTGCTGTTCTTGAACATTATTTTGATATTTTCTGTGAACAACTTCATCAAGAGCTTCAAAAACTTCACGGGACATGTTAGAAGGGAGATTATAGTGCTTGCGCTGTTGTCTCTCCATGGACCAGTAAGACGGGAAAGATTCCGACGAAGATCCACCGTGTATATTATCGGATCTTGATTGATAATCACGGATTTTCTTGTAATCACGAAGGAGATTATCCCATTTATCATTGCACTGGTTTTGGCTACGGAAACAACCATGGGCCCAACAATAATTCTCCACCCATTTCCACCGTAGCTCACCTGGTTTCGAAGTGGAAGCCGCTAAGTTAGGCTTTGACCGCCGCTCGTCGTCGAGTTTCTTGGCGGTGATAATGGTTAGGGTTTCTTGGATTGTCCAGTTACCTTTTCTATATTCACGGTGGCTGGTGGTTGTGGGTCCGGGGAGAAGGGGGTGGTGTGAGGGTGGTTGTGGGATAGTGGAGGGAGCTTCGGACATAAGTTAGAGGAGGAGGAGACGGCGGAGAGAGAAGGGAGCAGCGGTGGAGGAAAGAAAGAAGTGGGGAAAGGAAGAATTTTGTTGTTTAGTATGTCACAGAAACAGAGACAGGAAAAAGCATTGTTTCCTTTTACTGTTTCTATTCGTCTTGGATTGCACCTTATTTATTTATTTATAATTATTTTTTATAATATTTTTATCTTTATTTATTTAATTAATTTTAATTTTTATATGTATTGTATTGTCTATCTCACTCTTTGTTCTTTTTATCCTGCAACTTTAGTTGCCCTACCTGGTGCTCGTTTTTTCTTATCTTCATTCGTTTTTTTATTATTTTTTATTGGATTTTAGTTATGTATAAATCAATATTTCATTAATTTGGAGAAACTGGTAACCCTTTATTATTTTTCTATTCACTGGATGAATTATGTATTGCCTATCCACTAAATTGAGAGTGGTAGTTTTGAATCACCCCCCCTAAACAAATTGGCATATGATTGTTTTCCCCCTGACTGAATATAGACATATACGTTTTTTTACACAGAATTAAAGAAAAAAAAACTATATTTTAATCACTGTTAAAATATATATTAAATTTTTATATTTTTAAAATTATATATAAAATATCTGAACTTCTCAGAAAAAATATATTAAATTCAAAATAGTTACAAACGATAGTATAATATATATTTAGTTAAAATTATTTATATTTAAAAGAAATATTATTATTTTTAAATTTAATTTGAATTTAATGTATTTTAATAAATAAATTTAGGTATATACTGTATAATTTTAAAAATATATAAATTTAATTTATAAATATATAAAATGTGAGAGATTTAATAAATAATTTTAAAAATATACAAATTTAATATATAAAAATGTTGAAATTCAAAAATTAAATGATGGATTTTGCGAAATTCGAAGATTAAATTGTGATATAGCATAAACTGGAGAAAGTAAAATTATCCTAGCAAAGAATGGTGAGAAGGAATCTCACGTGGCGCTATCATAGTAGTTAGATCTTGTACGGTGTCGCATTTCTCTTTCTTTTTTATGTTTTTTTTTTTTGAGAACTGATCGCATTTTTTTTTTCTTTCGACTCATTACATCGCACTTCACACCCGGAAGGCATTATTAAAGTGGGACTTCAAGACATTTTTTTTTTATAATATTTCGTTAAAAAAAATAAAAAAAAAAACATTTATGTTTTGATGGTCGAACCAAATCCCATGTTGAGATTCTAATGGACCTTTGAAAGATTCACTCTCATATTTTCCACTCAATAAATCCAAAAGCAATTCATTTCTGTACTGTTTACACCTCCGCATCATTACATTAGATACCTAAACATTTAATGCGCAAAAATATACCCACACTACATACATACGTATTCAAAAATTTATTTCCTTTTTTACATATTTTTGGATGATTCTTTCGAAATGAAAATCAAAACAAACTGTGAATACCTATTGCTTTTTTTTTTTTGAAGTCTACCCAATGTTTTCAGAATCGGTTCGGAGATCGACTCGGTCCATCAACTGAATCAAGAGTCAATTGATTAAATCGGATCGACTCGGAGTTTTTAATTTTTATTAAATATAATTATTTATAAAAAAATAAAAATATAATATATCAAAAGACATTGAAAATTTTATTAATTAATAAATATCAATGTAAAAATATTAAGACCAACAAAGTTAGTTGTGTTTCTAAAATTATTTATATGCTATTTATATACCAATTGCAACATGGTGATGCTTAATTAGTCAACATTAATTGTCCTTAGATGGTGCTTATCAATATCTAATTGCAGCTCCATTAACATGCAATTTAAGCAATCAAAACTTAATACAATTTCTTACCAGCTTTTTATTCCTTATAAACTAATTATATATTCAAAGATTTTTATCGTTTCAAAATTTTCAATCATAATTATCAATTCATTAGTTGTAATTACTATCAAAGGATTTTTTTGATCTATATATAATAAACTCTTATATATAAAAAATAATAATTAAAAAAATTATCTACTATTAGGATTGAACATAAAAAATTTTTGTGGTGATTTAATTCTACATTTATACATGTATTATAGACATTGTTTTTGTATATTTTGAATATATATAATAATTTGTTATGAATTTAGTTAAAAGAACACATTATAGGATCTTTAAATTTTATGTTTTTAATTATATCACTGTATTTTTTGGGAATTTAGGGATTGATTTCTTAAAATGCAAATTTTTTTAGTTGAACCGGAATCCGGTCCGAGTCACCGATTCAACCCGATTTTTTTCGAGTCAATCCGAGTTTTTACCCTTCTCGATTTTCATGTTGAATCGACTCGAATTGCTTGCCGAGTCACGATTCAACCGATCCGACCGCCCGAGTCAACCCAAGTTTAATAACCATGAGTCTACCTATGGTTGCCTATTTCAAGATATTTGCTGCAAATGAATGTCTCATTAATTTGTTAAAATTTCCCTTATTTTATAATTAAAAGATGCATCATGTAATCTTTCAGAAAAAATAACATAAAATAAAATATAATTGATAAGACGTGAAAGTCTTTATCTGAAAAGAGAGAGAGCCAACTACTGTTTTTGATCGGATGTGATTTTCTATAAGAAGGAGAGTTCGATCGGACCAGGGGTAAAAACTCCGAATCTTAAGTTAGTAGTTTTCTAGAGAAAAAGTTTCAAAAATTCAATATCTAGAGCCACTGTACATTGAATTATTTATAGGAGATAAGAGGGGTGCACTATAGTGTCTTGGACTTGATAATTGGATATCAGAGCAGGTGAGCGGCAAAGTGATAAAAAGCAGTTGGAGGGCATGGGCTCTGCCTTATGTCAGTGGACTGATTGGGACTTGATGTCCCATCAGTCCGATCGAACATCAAGTGGCCTCTTTCTTGGCTTGTGGCTCACGTTTGGTGCTCTTTTGTTAATGGGCCTTGGATCCTATCGGTATGATGGGCCAACCAGATTGGGCCTTAGAGTATGATATTTTCATAGTTATCACTTGTCCCTACCAAAAAAAGGGTCCGATCGGATGGGTTTTACTCTGAGATGTTCCGATCAGTGAGCAACTGTTGGCAGAATTTTTAAAATTCGAAAACGCTCAGCCAAAGAGATGCATTTGTTCAGATAGTTGTCTTCTCATTAATGTCGCACACACGCATCGAGAATGACACTTCGCTCTTTGCATCATAATGATGGTTTTAGTGACATGTGGCGAGCATCCTGTGGTGAGACGATTGGTGCATTTAAGATGTTTTTGCCTATAAATAGGCAACTTTTAGGCGATTTTTTCTCTACTTTCCAGCAATTCTTAGCGAAACTCTGCCAGAATTCCTTCTCAACCTCCGTCTTTCAAATTCTAGCGATTTTTTGAGAGCTCTTATGAGATAATCCACGTAAGTAGTTCCTTCTTCACACATCTCTCATTTTTTCTTTCATCTGCTTTAATTCTCATGCATTCATCCTCATTCTGACTCTTACTCGAAGAGTTTCTAGCATAGATCCCTAAAGATTCCTTAGGGATTATTGAGAGTGGCTTTCAGCAGTAGTCAATCAATAGACAGGAGTTTTATTGAAGAATATAGGAACCGTCCAGCGATTGCTTATCCTTTCAGACTGAATCCAAAAGAAGTGATGAGATTCCTTTTCGATACGGCTTCCCTGCAAAAGTGTTCACACTGGCTTACCCCAACTCTATAGCGATGATGGAGGGATCTTTCGGTCGTGAGAATAACGAGTGGTTCATCTACCACCTCTGGAGTTTGGATGCAGGGATGAGGCTACCGTTTGGCGCGTTCAAGATAGCAGTGTCGAGGGATTATGAAATTATCCCGAACCAATTGAATTCGAATGGATGGAGGATCGTGGCCTGCTTTAATATCCTCTACAAAATAGAAGGGGCGGCTCTGACACTGGATTTTTTCATTCATTTTTTTACATTTTCAGGTCGAAGTGACGGGATAAAGTATTTTTTTACCAGCCGATCGAAAAGGAAGCTCTTCACCATCCCATCTTTGCTGAAATGATTCAAGAAAAGATTTTTTTTAGTGAGGATATCCGATGGGTTTGGAGTCAGCCTTATCCGATTGGAGGCAATAGCCAGCCTAAAAGATCAAGCTGCTGGGCAATCCTTGTATAAGACAAACATCAAGAAATTGATGGATGTCATGGTAAGGAAAGGGGAATCGTACGACTCCAACTACCTTTTAGGGACATTGTTTGGATCCTCCAATTCTGATGCTGGCAAAGATACAGAACGTGAGCATTAGGATCGAAAGAAAGAGAGAGCATGACATGATCATCATTCATTGCATGTGCCTTTTGTTGATATTGTATTGAAACATATACTTATCTTAACTTGTATTAGTGTTGCAGATGGAGGTAAAATGGTTGGAGGAGATGATTTGGCCAAGCAACTAGCAGATCGAGCAAAGGCAAAAAGAGCTGCTGAACTAGCTGCTCGGGAGGAGAAGTCAAAAAGGAGGAGACTTGTACTTTCCTCCTCGATTTAAACCTCAAAGGGTCCAATTAGAGATCCTTCACCCACTACTGCTGCTGCTACTTCTATCTCTTATCTAGAGCTAACGATAATCAATCCTGCGGCTTTTTTGTCTAGTATAGAGGGTCGGACCCCCTGAGGTGGCTACGGTTGAGGGATGAATCCAACTTTGAAGAGACATTGCCTACTGCCAGCTCCCTTATCATACCACTTCTGAGGAAAGTAGCATAAAAAAGGAAGATCGAGCTAGATGAAGTTGCCCAAAAGTAGGCTGAGAAGGCAGCACGAAAGAAAATGCTCGATTTAGTGGCTGCAATTGATGTTCAGGTTATAGCCAAAGGCAAAGCGCCTAGACAGAGTGAGCCTACCTGAAGGGCAGCAGAAAGAGCCCCTGAGAGGCAAACCATGCCCTTGAATGATATAATGAAGGAGAACTTCAGCGATGACTGGTCTGTCAAAGATAAGGCAGTCTCTAACTTTATTTGTCGAGATCTTCTTCAGAATAATGACTTCAAGGTTATGGGAGATCCCAATCTGCTCGATTGACAGTGTTTCTTATTTAAACAGCAGAGCCTAGAGGTGAAGTTCATTTTCTTTCTCATTTTATTTCAGTAGTCTACTCTTTTTCAGAGATTTACTAACTTTTGTTGTTGTTTGCTATTTTTTAGCTGGTCAAGTATGGCTTGTGCTTACACGATATGGAAAACTTTTTGAAGGCCAAATTGAAGGAAACCATTCGATCGAAGAAGGAGGAAGATGCCAAAGTGGATGCTGCGAAAGAAGAGGCCTCTCTCCTTCGATCAAAGGTGGATACCTTAAAAAAAAGCTTCTCAAAGTGCTCAAAAATTAAAGGCTCGACGGGAAGAAGCCAACTGGCTGAGGAAAAAAGTGGAGTGCTTAACTACTAATGGTGCTCAACGATAGAAACTTGAGGAGGATGTCACAAGACTGATTGTCGAGTGCCAAATCCTGACCTTCGAATGCGCTAAAGTTAATGAGGGCCAATACAAAGCTCTTGTAGAGCATTACCAACTTTGCACTGAGCGAGATGATATAAAGGCCGCTTTGAAGGAGAAGGAGTAGGCATGGAGTAAAAAATATGAGGAGGAGCTTGCCTCTCAGAATGATCGACTACTCGATCAACTGGGTGAGGCCCAGGGAAAGTTGTTATCTCGGTTGATCCATAAGACTAGAAAATAATTTCCTGAGGCCGATCTCAACTGGATGGGGGATCCAGGTATCTTAACTGATCCTTCATCTACTGATGACGAGGGGGAGACCCTTCAAGAGTGGATAGCTGAGGGCATAGAGAATGATGGAATACCAAGTGAAGATCCCTCGCCGTCCGAAGTTCCTTCTATTGAGGATGCTGAGCCTGAGCCTGCGACCTCCATAACTGTCGAGCCTTTAGAAGAGCCTGCTTCAAGGCCAACGGCTAAACCTACTGCAGAGGTGATGCACTCCAAACCTACTGTCGATCTTGTCGGTGAGCCATCTAATATGGTACATGTTGAGTACTTTGACATTCCAAGTCTCGGGGATGTCCTGCCCATCTAGGGTTTTAAGCTTTTATACGTTCGAGCCTAATACCTTAGAGATTACGTAAGGTCCTTCCCAATTAGGCATTAGCTTCCCGACTCCTGCATTCCCTATCTTTAAGTCTGCCTTTTTTAGCACTGCATTCCAACATTGAAAGATATTAACTTCACTTTCATGTTACGATACTTGGTAACCCTTTACTTGTAGGCAGAAATTTTGGCGTAGGCATCTTCTCTCCTTTCTTCTATTAGATCTAAATCATGACATCTTTTCTAGATGTTCATCTGATCAGAATAGAATATCGTTCGATAGGAAGGGATGCCGACCTTTACTAGGATCATTGCCTTGGAGCCATAAATAAGAGAGAATGGCATTTGGTAAGTGCCTGCTCCTGAAAAGTTTTGTAAAACCATAGGACACTCTACAGTTCTTCAATCTAATTGCCTTTGGCTTCGTCTTGTCACTTCTTTAGCCCTTCCAGGATTATTCGATTAGAGACTTCGATCATCCTATTGCTTTATGGGTGAGCGACTGAAGTGAATCTAAAGCTGACATTCAGGCCTTGGCAAAAATTTCTGAAAATGGAGCTGTCAAACTACTTGCTATTATCTGCAATAAAAATTTTAGGTAAGTCATACCTGCAGATGATGTCCTTCCAGATAAAGTTTCTGACCCTTTCTACCGTGATTGTTGTGAGAGGTTCTGCTTTGATCCATTTGGAAAATTGGTCGATAGCTATAATGAGAAATTTTATCTGCTTAGACCTAAAATCTCTATGAAACACTTTATGGATTACTGTGTACTTTGGCATACACTTAACGTGCTTGTAACAGAGTGACAAGTATGGGTATGTACTAATCCATGTTAGAGAGCATGAGAAAAGTAAAGGGATTATCCCTCTCGATAAGAGAGAAAATATCATCGGCCACTTGATCAGTGAACTGAAAAGTGTATGGCCATACCGAGATGAAATAATGAGTAATCATTATTTATCTGAACGTTCAGTGTCATTGGAATATCAAGAAAGGAATTAATATATATAAGGATGACTGGTTCCATGCCTTATATTAATTCTGATATTTAAGGGTAAGGAACTATGCAAAATTGCATTAGGTCACTAAATGCCATTTGCATTTTTATTTAATTTGGAATGCTATAATATCTTGCTAGAGAATATATATAGCCTTTAAATTAATTTATTAATTTATTATCAATATTAAATAGACCTATAGGATCGTACACAAAATATTGGGCTTAAAATATTTAAATAGTATATTGAAAATTAGTTTGGGCTTTTATATAAAGTTAAATTAATGTATGCAATGGATAAACAGATTTTTTTTGCCTTAAACAGCTTGCTGTTTTAGGCAAATTTGTTAAACAGGTTTTTTTGCCTTAACTAGCTTGCTATTTTAGACAAATCTGTTCAACTCCGATTTTTCCTTAAATAGCTAGTTGTTTAAGGCAAATCTGTCAAATAAGGTTTTTGCCTTAAACAGCTAGATGTTTAAGGCAAATCTATTAACAGTTGGTCACGAGAGAAATTTATTGGCATATGCTAGGTTTAATTTCAATTAATTAATTATCTATGTATAATTAAGTTAATTGAGTATTAAATCCTAAATTGTATTTAATCAAAATATAATGCTTGAGAGGGAATTAAATTAGCCAAAATTCAAGTTAGGAATCCTAGTTGAATTTAGCAACTAATCACCTTAAATAAGTAAGTTTGTTTTGATTAAATGACTAATGCCATTTGAATTTAAATTCTAATAGAATTTAAATTAAGATATATCTCTTAATTAGGAAGTGATGGAGGCTGAAATTACCACTAAATTTTGGCATTCACACTTGACCTAAAACAAGTGATATATATTAATAAATTAAAAGAATAAAAGGCTAGCTGTTTTTTGCTCTTTTTCTCTTTTGGCCGAATTACTCAAGGGGAAAGAACTCTTTCTTGTTCTCTTGTGTTCTTGAGCAGCAATAGCAACCTAAAGGAAGAACAAGATCAAATCTTATGGCTTCAAACCATTTTCATTGCCAAATACACGATCATAGAGCTAGCACTCTTGATTTTAAGCTATCTTTGCAAGTGTGTGTGTGAGCATAGAGTGGTGTGGCGTAAAGGCGACTCCTTTAGCATTGGTGTTCCAGATCTAAAGTGTATAAGTCTATCTTATATATTTGCCATTGCAAAATCAAGTTTTCAAGAGCATCTAAGCTTGTAAGTTTTTAAAACTCTAAAATTGCATGTTTTGATTCTAAGTCGTATATTGCATGGCATGAATGATCAATATTTTTATTTTTTTGCTACGTGATCTTCATATATATGCCATGTAATATCCCTTCAGCATATACATGCATGCATTTCAAATAAATTGTAAATTAACAATAATAACTAACAAAATGTGTTTGTTTTGTCTGTATAGATTTTTTCCCTAATGTATATACATCTCACCTTATGTATAATTTTTGCTTGTATAAATCATGACCTGAAATATAAATGAAAAATAAAGCAAGTAAATCTTGTGTGTATGATCGTACGTGAGCATGCATTTCATTTTGTGTGCAAACAAAAAATGATAATTAATATAATAATGTAAAACATGTATGTTAACCCTCTTTGCCATGAAAATACGTATATTTTGCTTGCGTGCCGTGCATCATTATGTATTCATATTCATGAATCACATGTGTAACACCCTAAAATTTTATCCGATATCGATAGTACATTCTAGAGCATGAATAATAACCCTAAAATAGTTTTTAGTGTGATTACAATAGTACAACGTAGAAAAATGTATAAGTGCCTAAGTGTTAAATTTGCTAGCCTAAAGTAGTACCAAGATGGGTGATCTGGCGAAAAGTGGTACTTAACCATTAAATGAAAATATATGTATAAAATTGAGTTTAATGGTATAATTTGAGGAGAACTTGAGCCTAAATAAGTCCCTTAAAACGGACAGTAAAGGATTTTCTTGGTACCGTAGAAAGGTTAACCGTAAGTTTGATCGAGCTCATAGACCTCCAAATATTATTTTGATTTCATAAACTTATCAAAAATAATATAAATGAACTATTGGAAGAGAAAACTAATTTTTATGACGGTTTTGAATTTTTGAATTTTCGAACCAGCTAATTTTTCTGTTAAAGCTAGAAATATATTGAAATAATGTAAAAATGACTTGAAATTTTAAACTATCTTTCTTGCATATATTTTTACACTTGAGACAAAATATTCTGATTAGGGGAAACCAGTTTCTGAAAAAGGTAAAAAATTGAGGTTAATTTAATTAGGAGGGTTGAAGGCCATTTTTACCCTTCCATAAATCTGGCATTGTTGGTATCTTCTCACTTTTTTCTGAGCATCTTTGAAAATGATTGGTCAGAAATATCCGATCTGGAGTATCTTTCTTGCCATGGCTCTGCTGGCCTCATCTGCCCCATAAATGCCTTCATGGATCTCTCGTAGAATGTAGTCCATTTCTTCCCTCATCACGCACTTGATCCAAGGATGACTGAAAGTTTTTTATACAAATTGTCGTCAATTATAGAATAGTTGAGGGATTTACATGATATCTTTTGGGCTTTAACTTTGTCTTCAGGTAATTTCCTATTTGTAAGAATCATCTGATCGAGCTCATCCAAGTGTCATCCCCTTACTCAATTTCCATCATCTCCGGTTCGACTAATGAGGAGGAGACTTGTTGACAATTGTGATATTTTCTTCTATCACTTTCTATTCGAAGGCGGATATTTTGGCAAGTTGATCGACCACTGCTGATCTCTTGATACCTTCTGAAGAAACCATTCTGATATAGACTCTTCCAATGTATTGAGTACGGCTTTAACTTTTGCCAGATACTGAATTATGTTAGTCTTCCTTACTTCGAAGGTGCCTAAAACTTGGTTGGTCACAAGCTAAGAATCATTTTTTATGGTAACTGACTTCGATCAAATGGCGTTGAGTAGCCTTAGATCTTGAAGGAGTGTCTCATACTCTGCCACATTATTAGATGCTTTAAAATTGAGTCTAATTATGCACCTTATGGCGATGCCGAGGAGGCCCGTTATTACGATTCACACACCTCTTCGAGTGTCATTCAAGGATCCATCCATGATCATCTTCCACGTCAATCGTTAGGGCTAGGCATCCATCTCTTCGTCAGTGAACTCGCCATGAAATCTGCTAATGCCTGCACTTTTATGGTCGTTCTCGGCTCGTACCTCACGTCCCATGATTGGAGCTTGATTGCCTATCCTACCATCTTGTCCTCTAGGTTGGGGTCTGGAGAATTTTTTTTATCAGCTGAACCAATTGGACCATGATGGTGTGTGCTTTGAAATATTGCCTTAGCTTTCACGTGCACATCATAAGGGTGATGATAAGCTGCTCGATCGGCCCCTTATTCAATTCTATCCTCCAAAGTACCTGGCTTACATAGTACACAGGCAACTGCTAGGTTCCTTTTTCCCTAACTAGGACTCCTGCAATAGCTTCGCCTGAGGTAGATAAGTAAAGATAGAGATTTTTACCAGAAATCGATCGATTTAGTAGTGGTGGATTGGTGAAAATTTTCTATAACTCTTCAAAATCTTGATGATAATTTATTACCCAACTGAAAGTGTCATTCTTCTTCAGCTTATTGAAGAATGGAGTGCAACGCTTGGTTGGGGAGAAAATGAATCTTTCAAGGGATGTGATCCTTCCATTTAGCTTTTGAATATCTTTTATATTTCTCAAAAGTTGCATTTTCAGGCTATCCTTCATCTTCTCCAGATTAGCTTCAATCCCCCTTTGAAAAACTATGAACCCCAAAAATTTTCTTGAGGAAACCCTAAAAACATACTTCTCAGGATTGAGCTTGATCTGAAACTTGTTCAGCGTGCCAAAAACTTTTACCAGATCGGTAGAGTGTTCCTCTGGGCTTTTTGTAATGCCCCTCATTATACCCTAGGAGAATTTTTACTAATTAATTATTATAGTCTATGTTAAATAAAGTGTAAATACATATAGAATTACCTAATTGAAAAGTGAAAGGGTAAGGGGGTATAATTAAAAATAAAGGAAATTAGAGGACCAAAGAGCAATATGGTCATAAACATAACATTTGGACCAATAGAAAGTTAAAGAGAGGAGGATATTTTGGAGAGTGATGGGCGGCCAAACCTTGGTCTTTATTCTTCATCTTCATCCTCTCTCAAACCCTAAACTCTCTCTCTCAAATTCTCTCTCTAGATTTCTTAGGTTTTTGGCAAAAAAAAGAAAGATTTACTTGGTTTTCGTTGTAAGGTAACTTTTTTTCTTCTTTGTTGTATATTTTTCATTGAATAGCTTGATGGGTGTTCATGGTAGTGTCTTATTTTATAGAAGTAGAAACAAGTAAGAAGAAGGGAAATGAGGCTCTCCAAGAGTGAAGAAAGGTTGGAGCTTAAATAAGGTATGGGAACTTGTATGATTATGTGTGTGTATTCTTGATGTGTTGACATACGAGATGTCTTCATTGCTTCTATTATATGTTTCATGGTTGATTTTAAGCTTGGAAGTGGTTTAGAGATGAAAAATACAAGTTTTGTTGAAAGATACCAAAAATCTGTTTTATGACTCAATGGACCAGCCTGTACTCTTTTGGTCATATCTTATGTTATATGTATTCAAATGGAGAAATTATAGTTGATATAGAAACTAGACACATATATCTTGATTTTGTTAGAAGAAATCGAGAATTTATTTTCACTGCATGATAGTGAAAATTTGTGTTGAAATCTGGTTATGGTTGTCATCCCATTTTTATGAGCAGCCTGTGGTTTTTCTTGTATATTTGAATATTTACAGGTCCTATTGAGATGATTTTTAGTATTTTTGAAATTAGAAACATAGACCTATAACTTTGTAGAAGGTCATTTTGGCTGAAAATGTCATTTTACAGGTCAAAACTGGCTTAGAACCTAAAATTGGAAATCTGCCATTGGGCAGATTAAGGCATCACGATTACTAGCTTTTTGGTAGTAACCGTGAGCCACCCTAGTTTTCTGTCCAGAACCAAAACCTGCCCTAGCTTACGGTTACTAAGGAATTCATAGTAATCGTGACCCCTTCTCGTAGCCTTACTTCATGGTTATCACCCAAGGCTTAGTAACCGTGAGGTAGTTAACTTTTAGTCCAAAATCGAGGAGCATCCTAGCTCACGGTTACTATGAAATTGGTAGTAACCGTGACCTCTATTACATGTCTGGGCTCACGGTTACCATGAATTTGGTAGTAACCGTGACCCTCCCTTGTATTTTGATACTTGGAGTTTTATGACCCCATTTGATGTCCGAACTTATCTAAGCCCTACCTAAGCTTATAAATCCTTCTAAATTGCAAGTATATAGTAATATATCCCTTTTAATTATAAGATTTGTTTAAAGATAGAAGTTTAAGATTTTACTATTCAAGTTCAAAGTGTAGTATGCATGTGTTTACTTTAATATAATTATAGTACAATGACTATTGTTATGTTATGAAATTAACAATGTATAAAATTCTAGTACCTTGTATTCATCCATGCTATATTGGATCATATGAGCATAATTTCATAACATATGAAATATGATTTATTTTACCTGCATACAAAGACTTGGTGGTGGATAGATAGGCATGCCTATAGGATTATAGTCGCAGCTTCTATAGTCTGACTCTTATGAGTCCACAGTTTGTCTCTCAATGAGACCACAGTTCTGACCCGAATGGGTCCACAGATTTAATACCTTCAGGTATTTACAGATTTGATGCCTTATGATATCCACAGCACCTGTTATCCACACCCATATGAAATTAAGCAGGCAAATTTATAAGATGAATGATATGCATATACAATTTGCAATCTTTTATTTTATGATTTAATGATATAATTATTCCTTCCAATAATGCATTTTATTTATTATTTATTAATGAAGTAAATGCAATTTATTTTGTATTATTGTTGCATGTTTGGTGATAACCGTTGTGAGTGGTTATCAACATATTAGTTTGTTCCCCACTAAGCTTTATAGCTTAGCACGGGTGTTTATCCATATAGGTTCGCAGGTTAGACCTTTTCTTTAGGGACAGAGCTAACAATCTTCAGACCAACATCAGACTAGGAAGAATAGTTTTGAAGTATGAGATTTCAATTTTGCATCTTTTTGGTTATAATAACGTATTTTGTATTAAATTCATGTAATTATCACGCTTTGTAAATAATAGCCATTAGTATGTTCAAGTATCGAACTTAATCTTATATGATTTGCACAGTATATATATATATATATATATATATATATATATATATATATATATATATATATATATATATATGTCTATACCTATCTGCATCATCAACAGATGACTCACAGGATTAAGAATGTAATTAGTAACAGTAATCATGATTATCTAGTATAGTCATTACATTTTTGGTATCAAAGCGCCTTGGTTTAGGTTGTTCTAGCCTATAGGAATTTCAAGGTTTATAGATATAGATTTCTGGTTGATGTTGGCTAATTGTGGTTGTCCCTGTGCTTCTTTTGACATAGTGAAAGCAATCTACCTGGACAATCTAATCCTTCTCAGCCCGAATCTTCTGCATCCACCAGAGGTGGTGTAGCTGCTACTGAGCCTGGGGAAGCATTGTTGAAAATTTCTCATGACATGACTCAGATTTTACAAAAGATGATTGCACCAAAGGCCCCTATTTTTGAGATTAGAAAACATGGTGGAGAAGAATTTCTAGGCTCCACTTAGGAAGAGTCTAAGAAAGCAGAGTTGTGGGCTTGAAAGGTTGGAATGGGTATTTACAGAAGTTCAGTGCCCGGCTAATCAAAAGGTGACCTATGCTGTGTCCTTACTCCAGGGAGCAGCTTATGATTGGTGAAAGCTAGTTCAAACACAACCTCAGCTACCTAATTCTCTCTCTTGGGAATTCTTTGTAGCAGAATTTAAAAAGAGGTATGTGACTGAAGCATATAAGGATGAGAGGTTGAAACAGTTTTTGAATTTAAAGAAGAGAGATATGTCAGTGGCTGAATAAGAAGCAAAATTCAGTCGCTTGAGCAAATATACACCAAAACCTATGCTGACTGGGACTTTTAAATATCGCCAGTTTGAAGATAGGTTGAATGATCAGATCCGGGAGCATTTAATAGGGCCTATCTCTTTGCACCCTATGGATTATCATCAACTGGTTCAAGCAGCTATTCGGGTGGAGAAAGAAGAAAATGCTAAAAGAGAAAGAGAACAAAGAAGAAGAAGCTTCTCTTAGGGTGGTTCTTCATCAGGGAAAAGATCGAGGATGACTTCAGGAGATCAACCAATGGCATTTGGTAATCGCCCTGCATCTAGAGGTAGACAATAGGGGACTTTTTCTTCAACTAGATCTAGTAGAGGCACTGCATCAGGACAGGGTAGAGGTCAAGCTCTAGAATGTACCTATTGTTTTAGAAGACATTGGGGTACTTGAAGAATGCTTACTGGTGCTTGCTTTAGATGTAGCAGCTCAGACCATTTTATGGCAAATTATCCTATAAAGCAGGAGTAAGCCTCCGATCAACAAAGTAATAGAGGAGCTTCTAATGCACCCTCTTCAGGCAGAGGTCGTGGTAGAGGCAGAGGTGGATCAAGTCAGTTTAGAGGATAGTCCAGGAATGTTTCTAAGATAGTGGATTGACCATTCGCTCCTACACCTCCTGTCAGAGCTTATACTATGAGAGGTCAAGAAGATGCCAATGCTCCTGAGGTCATAGCCGGTACATTCTCTCTCTTTGATACTGATGTGCATGTGATTATAGACCCGGGATCTACACATTCATATATTTGTAATGGGGAGTTAGGTAGAAATGTATCTATTGTAGATCATCTGAGCTATGATATATGTGTAATCAATCCTTTGGGCCACAATATATATGTAAATGAAATTTATAGAAATTGTCCTATTAGGATTTAAGGGAGAGAGTTTCCAGCTGACTTAATTATTTTACCTTTTCATGAATTTGATGTAATCCTGGGTATGGATTGGTTGTCTAAATACCAAGCCATAGTGGACTGTAGAGTTAAAACAGTAGTAGTTAAGAATGATGAGGAGGAAAAAATATTAATTCAGGGTATTAAGTCTAAACCCTTAACCAATGTTATCTTTGCTATGAAAGCGAAAAGATTCCTTAGAAAAGGATGCAAAGCATTCTTGGCTTTGGTTCTTGATTCTAAGAGGGAGACAGTTAATCTTCAAGATATTCCAGTAATCAATGAGTTTCCTGATGTTTTTCCCGAAGAACTTTCGGGTTTTCCACCAGAGAGAGAAGTAGAGTTATCTATTGAAACTTTGCCTGGAACTGCTCCTATCTCCAGAGCAACATACAGAATGGTGCCATTAGAATTGAAGGAGTTAGAAGTTCAGTTACAAGAGTTGTTGGATAAAGGCTTCATCAAGCCTAGTGTGTCACCTTGGGGCACACCGGTATTGTTTGTCAAAAAGAAAGATGGCACTTTGAGGATGTGCATTGACTACAGATAACTCAACAAATTAACTATGAAGAGCAAGTATCCTTTACCTCGGATTGAAGATTTATTTAATCAGTTAAAGGGTGTTGGGGTATTTTCTAAAATCGATATGAGGTCGGGATACTATCAACTTCGAGTCAAGGATGTAGATGTTCAGAAGATTGCTTTTAGAATTCGATATGGTCATTACAAATTTTTAGTAATGCCTTTCGGATTGACTAACGCACCAGTAGCCTTCATGGATCTGATGAATAGGGTGTTCAAATCCTATTTAGACCAATTTGTTGTGGTGTTTATCGATGATATCTTGGTTTACTCTCACAATGAAGCGGAGCATGCAGAACATTTGAGAATAGTATTGCAAAATTTACGAGAACAACAGTTATATGCAAAGCTAATTAAATGTGAGTTCTGGCTTAAAAAAGTCTCTTTTATTGGGCATGTGGTGTCTTCAGAAGGCATCAGGGTGGATCCTAAAAAGATTGAAGCTATTGTAAATTGGAGACCGCCAAGGAATGTGCCGAAAGTCCAGAGTTTCTTGGGCTTAGTCGGCTATTATAGACAATTTGTGAAAGGCTTTTCAGTTATTGCCTCCCCGCTCACTAAGTTACTTCGAAAAGAAGCCAAATTCAAATGGACAGATCATTGTCAAGTAAGTTTTGAACAGCTAAAGAAGATGTTAATGGAAGCTCCAGTTCTCACTCAACCAATAGCAGGTAAACAATATGCTATGTATAGTGATGCATCGAAAAATGGCTTGGGATGTGTGTTAATGCAGGAAGGTAAAGTAGTGGCTTATGCATCAAGACAGTTAAAGCCCCATGAACAGAATTATTCGACTCATGATTTAGAGCTGGCAGCAGTCATTTTTGCTTTAAAAATATGGTGACATTACCTTTACGGTGAAAAGTGCAGAATCTATACAGATCATAAAAGTCTTAAATACCTGCTTACTCAGTGGGATCTCAATCTAAGACAGCGCAAATGGCTATAATTGTTCAAAAATTTTTATTGTATAGTTGACTATCATCCAAGAAAGGCAAATATGGTGGTTAATGCATTGAGTCGAAAGATAATGGCAACCCTGTTGTTACAAAATTGTAAATGGAAGTTGGCATCCAATGGGGCTTTGTTAGCTCAATTACGAGCTCGCCCTAATCTAAGGCAGGCAGTAATAGATGCACAGGCAAATGATAAAAAGTTACAGCAATTGGCTCAATCAGTGCATGAAGGGGGTCCAGTAGAGTATTCAATTAGGATTGATGGTGGTCTCTACTATCGTAATCGGTTATGTGTGCCAGATGTTAATGAATTAAAGAGACCTTTATTTCAAGAAGCCCATAACACTGTATTCACCGAATGAGAGTCTCCTGGTGGACAAAGGATAAAGAGATCTGAAACAGTTCTACTGTTGCCAAGGATAAAGAGAGATGTAATTGAGTATGTTTCCAAATCCTCTTGACATGTCAGACAAAGCAGTACATGGACTTCTTCAGGACTGTTAATCCTCTTCCCATTCCTCAGAAGAAGCATGGACTGCGGTGTGGGTTATAGTAGACAGATTGACAAAGGTCAAAGGTCTCATTTTATACCGGTCCGAACTAACTATTTGATGGACAAGTTGGCTGAGTTATATTTAGACCGGATTGTTATATTTCATGGGATACCAATCTCAATCATTTCATCGGGGTCCGAGATTTACTTCTAGATTTTGGAAAAGTCTACAAGCTTACAAAGCTTCTTCTTAGTACTGCTTTCTCTCAATCGATGGGCAATTGAAAAGGACTATACAAGTGTTTAGAGGACATGTTAAGAGGCTGTATTTTAGATTTTCCTGAGAGTTGGGATAAATATGTGACTTTGATGAAATTTGCATACAACAATGGCTATCAACTAGCATTGGTATGCCACCTTATAAAGCACTCTATGGTCGAAAATGTAGAACTCCCTCATGTTGGACAGAGTTAGCTGAAAGCAAATTGACAGGTCCTGACATTGTTAAAGATACCGAAGAGAAGATACAACTTGTCAAGCAAAGGTTGAAAGAAGCAAGTGATAGGCAGAAATCATATATGGACTTGAAAAGAAAAGATATTGAGTATCAGATTGGTGATGAGGTATTTTTGAAGGTATCCCCATGGAGAAAAGTGTTACGGTTTGGAAAGAAAGGAAAACTCAGTCCCAGATTTATAGGTCCTTATAGAATTTTGGAATGGGTTGGACTAGTAACATACTGATTGGATCTTCCCAATGAATTATCAAAGCTGCATGATATTTTTCATGTTTTTATGCTTTGACGATATAGATCAGATGAGTCGCATATTGTACCTGTGCGAGACATCAGTGTCAGATCTGATTACACATATGAAGAGGAGCAGCTAAATGATCTTGGCCAGAGAAGTTAAGCGATTGAGGAACAAAGAAATCCCCCTAGTCAAAGTGTTATGGTAACACCATGGTGTACAAGAAGCGACTTATTGGAAACCTGAAGCAGTCATGCGGGCTCAATACCCACAGCTTTTTAATACAGGTATAAATTTCGAGGACGAAATTCTTTTAGGAGGAAAGAGTTGTAATGCCCCTCATTATACTCTAAGAGAATTTTTACTAATTAATTATTATGATCTATGTTAAATAAAGCGTAAATGCATATAGAATGACCTAATTGAAAAGTAAAAGGGTAAGTTTTGGGGTATAATTAGAAATAAAGAAAATTGGAGGACCAAAGAGCAATATTGTCATAAATATGACATTTGAACCAATAAAAAGTTAAAGAGAGGAGGATATTTTGGAGAGTGATGGCCGGCCAAACTTTGTTCTTCATTATTTATCTTCAACCTCTCTTAAACCCTAAACTCTCTCTCTCAAATCCTCTCTCTAGATTTCTTGGGTTTTTGGCAAAAAGAAGAAAGATTTACTTGGTTTTGGTTGTAAGGTAACTTTATTTCTTCTTTGTTGTATATTTTTCATTGAATAGCTTGATAGGTGTTCATGGTAGTGTCTTATTTTATAGAAGGAGAAACAAGTAAGAAGAAGGGAAATGAGGCTCTCCGAGAGTGAAAAAAGGTTGGAGCTTAAATAAGGTATGGGAACTTGTATGATTATGTGTGTGTATGCTTGATGTGTTGACATACGAGATGTCTTCACTGCTTCTATTATATGTTTCATGGTTGATTTTAAGCTTGGAAGTGGTTTAGAGATGAAAAATACAAGTTTTGTTAAAAGATACCAAAAATCTGTTTCATGACTCAATGGACCAGCCTGTACTCTTTTGGACATATCTTGAGTTATATGTATTCAAATGGATAAATTTCAGTTTTTATAGAAACTAGACACATATATCTTGATTTTGTTAGAAGAAACCGAGAATTGATTTTCATTGCATGATAGTGAAAATTTGTGTTGAAATCTGGTTATGGTTGTCATCCCGTTTTTATGAGCAGCCTGTGATTTTTCTTGTATATCTAAAGATTTACAGGTCCTATTGAGATGTTTTTTAGTGTTTTGGAAACTAGAAACACAGACCTACAAATTTATAAAGGTTATTTTGGCTGAAAATGTCATTTTATAGGTCAAAACAGGCTTAGAACTTGGAACTGGAAATCTGCCGTTGGGCATATTAGGGCATCACAGTTACTAGCTTTTTGGTAGTAACCGTGAGCCACCCCAGTTTTCTATCCAGAACCAAAACCTGCACTAGCTCACGGTTACTAAGGAATTCATAGTAACTGTGACCCCTTCTCGTAGCCTTACTTCACGGTTATCACCCAAGGCTTAGTAACCGTGAGGTAGTTAACTTTTAGTCCAGAATCGAAGAGCATCCTAGCTCACGATTACTATGAAATTGGTAGTAACCGTGACCCCTATTACATGTCTGGGCTCACAGTTACCATGAATTTGGTAGTAACCGTGACCCTCCCTTGTATTTTGATACTTGAAGTTTTATGACCCCACTTGATGTCCAAACTTATCTAAACCCTTTCTAAGCTTATAAATCCTTCTAAATTGTAAGTATATAGTAATATATCCCTTTTAATTATAAGATTCATTTAAAGATAGAAGTTTAAGATTTTACTATTCAAGTTCAAAGTATAGTATGCATGTGTTTACTTTAATGTAATTATAGTACAATGACTATTGTTATGTTATGAAATTAACAATGTATAACATTCTAGTACCTTGTATTCATCTATGCTATATTGGATCATATAAGCATAATTTCATAACATAT